>MU794978.1:0-112102 GCA_027886305.1 Lentinula aff. lateritia | reverse complement strand
GTAGTGGGGGGTCTGGCTTTATATACACAATCCGATCTGCGAGAAATGACGATGTAATACTGTACAGTTTGAGAATAAAGAAGGTGGTGGAAGCCAGTAGAAGGAGAAGGGTAACTGATGGATCGGTAATCAATGATGGGGGTCAGGTGGATCAGTAATCGATGAGGGTTTGACAATGGTGGGACGTGAAAGTGATGGAGTGATTTATCGTACAAATAAGGGCGTAGAGACGGTGAGAAAAGGAAAATAATAGGGGCTACGTACTTCATGACAAATAGTGAGTCAATAATGAATAATAACAAGCTAATCGATGAATAAGAACGAGTTGTATGGAAGCATATGGAAACAAATGGAAGTATTGGGATGATCATGTGAACAAGTACAATGAACATGTGAAAAGAGATTGATGGGAACACACCGCTGATGGTGCATCAAAGGGCGCATCATGAGACTTCATGACATTACCCCCTTCCTTAGAGTCGATGTCCCAGCAACTGACTATTCACTTCAGTGAAGTTGACTACTGGCTGCCATAGTAGTGAGTAAAAGATCATTGCTGAAATTTTCCTTGGCGCTAACGAGCTTGCCTCGTTTTTGTGTGAAAGAGAAAGGAAGGAATCAAATGTGCACTCCAACTAACCAATCTAATACACAATATGCAAGTTCACTGCTATCAAATTTATTTAATAGCAAGAGGTAGCATTGTCAAAGGTTCTGCAAAGCTTCGATCAATCAATTTGAATTGTTTTAAGGATTCGGTATATTCCTTTGATTAAGGTAGATTCAGCATGATTTGTGCTTTAGTGATATTGATATGTGTATATCAAGAATTGGGGGTTTGAATCAAAGTAAATTAAAACCGAAACACACAGACCCCTACGGAGGGCTAGAACTATGTGCTGGCACAACCACACAGCATGATTTGCCCTTAAGAGCAATGAGAGATCCTAAGTTCGAAGAATACCCAACAGCTGGATATAACTTCTTGCAGTCACAAGGAGCAGAACACGATGTTCCTATACTCACAAGTGCCGGGCCCGAATGGCTGCTAGCGAAGAGGTTTCAGTCTGACAGGAGTGTGTCTTTCCTTTTTACAAATTAGCACTGCCATGTCATCCCAAAATCACTTGTATTCCAGATACATCAGATCGCTATTTATACATACAGGATATAGAGTCGCACAGTGCAATTAATTTAATAAAATAAATGTTCGGAACCGCAAGGAAACTTCTACAATAGGTCAGATATCATTTAATTTGAATCTACTCGTCCTTATTTGGTCCATATTGGTTCCAAGATTCCAGTATACCTCCAAACATAGGTAGGTACTTCAATATTCATTTAATTTAATTGCGTTGGGAGAATGACTCGAATGGTGTTCAGCACGTCCTTTGATCGTTTGTCACCTCGTCCAGAGGCAAATCAGCTCTCCTCGTTTCTAATCCTATCAATCTGATTCATCCGGATTAAACTAATCACTTCTCTCTTTTAATAGACACCCATTGTGCCTATACTCTATCAAGGGAGTTATGCATAGTATTCATTTAATTGTATTCTTCAATATTTTCTATGTCAGGACTCTTTGACATTCATTTGATATGCCTTTGGAGCCTTGCAGTATTTTGATCATCGTTCTAGTCATTTTCTTCAATCATGCAACCTGATTGGTCTATTAAACTAAATTGCAGTCTTTTCAGATTAATGCATGATCTCATTCTAGAAGGTTTATTTGACAATTCTTGAGTTCTAGAAAGTCATTTTGAGTCAATCCTTGGCTCATGGTCACTTGAGCAAGTTCTTCCAAACTCTTGCCAGTGTAAGGTCCAATAAGAATACCCTTGGTATGTCATATGTGAATGGTCATCCTTCAGATGTAGTCTGAGTCTGGTATAATCCTGCTTGACAAACAGGTAGACTTTTATCCGAAGGTGGTGTCGGGGATGGGTAAACTAACCAACTTGTGGTAGTATGGGTATAGGGTCCCTTCAACTATTAGATTGATTCAGTACTGACTTTGACTGTCAATCTGGGTCTCAATTACAGTCCTCTTGATACAAATCTATGCATGAAAGTGTCACAATTCACTGCATAGATGTCTAGCCAAAATTTAGGCATGTCACTGGACTGGCCAAACCTCTGAATAATAACTTTGTAACTTGCATTTCAATTATTTATTATTCCAAGCAAGATCCTGTGAATGTATTTGGGATGTATATAAGCTAGAGTATGTTGTAGTCAAGCCTGAAATCAAGTGTACCATCTTATCCCAGTTTTTAATATCTTCTTTATCCTTTGCTTTCAAGCTTCAGAGTTGTTCTGGACTTCTGGATCACAGGAACCTATACCAGATTGGCACTAATCTGAAAGACTGCATAGGTGATTGCAATGTTGAGCATACTGTAGTGACAGCCCACTCTTACATACATCCACCACATCTCCTCACTCCTAGTAATCACTGTAGTGAGTGTCATTAGTATATAAAGTAGTTACAGACTTCATATCTTATCTAGTTAGTTCTTTAGTTGTTTCACTTTTTGTTGTTCCATTTCTAAGTAGTTATAGGTGCACACAATTGTGAACACCAATTATCATGCCTTATGCATTTTCAGTACATACAAGACCAAACAATTTTACTTTCTACTACAGTTGAAAGATACAAATCAATACTCACTCTAGTGTGATTCTTTATATCAAGGCATTCATTGAGTGTTGCACTTAGCTGGGTGGCATATTGCTTGGGTTAGCTGAAGGGCACTCCAGTGTGTTCAACTTCAACAAGTGCAGTCTCCTTCAACATGCAAAGCATAGGAATTGAATTTCTATGAGAAGGTGAAGAATTCAGAACATAAACATCACTGCAACTTCAAACCTCCTGGTATTTTTGAAGCTCCTATCATTCCAAATGCTAAGTAAGAGGTGGAAATCCAGAGAAATCCAGAGTCTGCTCTGTCTTGGACATTGCCAGAACCTGGATGGGAAATTCCTCACCTGTGTTGGTTTCCTTTTCTTTCCTAGGCCGAAATCAACGGATGCTTAAGAGAGCTATGTACATCAATCATAGAGAAGCGAGATGTGAGGTAAAATCAAGAACTGAGCGACATGAAATGAGTGTTACATTCATTGTGATCTTCCCTCTTGTATACCTTGTACCAATTCCAAGCGCTACGCGTAAGTTGAGCAACGGAAAACCGAATTATAAAAGGTGTCGCCGACCAAGATCTGATGATTTTACTCCTTATAGTTTGATGCAGAGCGGTAGGAGTGTACTCCGGAATGAAGGATATCCGGGGGGGTCCTGTTTTTGCATGCGAGAATATCACGTATACAAGGATCCGTTGTTGTGGTTGAGCACATTGAGTTGAATTATCTGCGATACTTAGGTTGAGGGAGCAACGAGGGCGGGAGGTATTTGCAAGAGGTCCTCCGGCATTCTACAAGTATTTCTAGTGCGCACACGTCACATTGATTTATATGAGGTGGATAAGCACATTTGTACATGAGCACCGAGTAAGGACAACAAAGTCTTGAAGACGAGCGTCGCATCAGGTCAATGCGAAGAGTCTCCAACTGAGTCTTGAACCTGACTAGTACTGGGAGAAATAACATGAAAGAGTAGTACCATGCGAATCGTTTTTCATTCTATCGATATATCCATCCGTATTTGGGGGTTCAAAGCAGGACGACCTGTTGAAACTCCCATCTGTGATAAACAATTGTTCTTATCTCACAGCACCACCTTCTACAGGCTTGACCGAAACCTCTCGAAACCTCACCGTCGGTAATTTGGTATGGCTTCTTCCAAAAAGCCTGCGGAGACCATGAGTGTCACGAAGGACTACAAGTACACCCAGGAAATTTCCCAAATGGTAAAGATATCCGCCATTCTCTGAACGAAACTGAAATGTGAGTGATGTTCATAACGCGAAACTATCATATAGATGTTCGTATTCGGAGAAGTACAAGATCCGCTCTCTGAGACTGTGAATCTCGTCGAAGATATTGTACGAAGTCAGCTTGTCGAGTTGGTTCGTGTTTTCCATTCATGAACACCTCATGCTCAGTCATTGTTAATGCTGTACAACCCAGATTATTCAGGCCAGAGGTTTAGCAATCCGCCGCGGCGCACGATACCTCTCCGCTGAAGACCTCATATTCCTCATACGCCATGATAGAGGCAAGGTCAACCGTCTCCGCACCTATCTTTCGTGGAAAGACGTGAGAAAGCACGCAAAGGATTCTGATAACGCAGCCGGTGGAGGTGGTGTAGAAGAAGCTATTGAGGATGGTGCTGATGGTGCGTCTCCTTTCTGTCTGCGTTTAGGCATTCCCAACATTGCTTGCTCACAAATACATTGCACAGATAAGCTAGCAGCGAAAGCGCAGAAGATAACAATCAAGCTACCTTGGGAAATCACTACGCTTTATTCTGAAGTTTTAAGGCAGAGTGGACGTGAGGATGAAGATGAAGAGGATGAAGATGATATTGAAGCTCACGAGGCTTCAATCCAGCGTTTGAAGGTCCGTATCTACATATGCTCTTAGCAGTTGTGATAGTTACTGTTCATTACAGGAAGCGGACGATGCTACTCGACAAATGACCAGAGAAGAGTACCAACACTATGCAGATTGTCGGCAGGCTACATTTACATATCGCAAAGGTAAAATCACTACTTGCATCCTAGCAAGATCACAACTGAAGCTCCAGCTCCCTGCTCGATCTCACAGCCAAACGTTTCCGTGAATTCCTCAATCTCCCTTCACATCTCGACCTTCGCTCAAACGATGACACTGTTGACATTGTCGGTTTCCTCGCTTTCGAGATGGTTCGTTCCCTGACTCTTGCTGGGCTTACGGTGAAAAAGTCCTTGGAAGAAGCCTATCACAGAGACGATTATTCCTCCCCTGTGCTCGGGAAGCGCAAAGCCAATGGTGTTGGAGGGTCAGCGGAAAAGAGACGTCGTGAGGATTCGCCAGATAGGGATGAGTACACACTGCCTGTGAACTCTCTGTTTCTTCCGCCACCTGAAGCGCGGACGGCACTAGGGCCTGAACATATCCAGGACGCATTTTCGAGGATGCAAGGTGATTGGTCTCATCGACGTTCTGCAGGAATGCATAATTGGCGAGGAGGACTTGTACGGACACGAGTTTCATTGATCTAGGTTCAACGTTTAGTTTCCTACGATGTACACCATGTCATGTATGTTTAGAGTGTATATATAATATGTGTCTTTGTATGTAGAATCATTTTCGTAGTATGTATCTTGAAATAAGTCGAAAATTAGTAACTTTCTCACCCCTCAAGCTTCAACACGGACTCTCACTATGCAGAGGTGCAGCTCGGTCTTGTTGTGCGAGCTTGATCTGAAAGGATACTAGAACCGGCAACATGTCCCCAACTTCAGCGCAGAACGTCCGTGTCATTGTCCGACTGCCGTACAATAGACCGACGAACCAGGAAGATCAGATTATTGACCCACCAAAGGTATGGGATCTTTTCACTCATTGTTCTTTTCACAATTGAATATCGCAGGTAGAATGGGGTCCAGAAAAAGCAGATATCCTTTGGAGAGTAATAGAGAAATCGAGAGCCAGCGACGGTGGAGGGGCAGACTGTGAGTTCTGACTTGGTTGGGTTTCAGCCCCAAATCAGTATTCCTGAATGAACTCTACAGGGAAAGGCCTCGCCGCTCATCTTGAAGTCCCACTGCCGTATCTACTTTACAGGGTGCATGCCAGATATCAGGAAGATTTGCGCGGGCTGCAAGATATATCCGGGGTGTCGAGTCCTACATCTCCCAATGCGCCTTCTGGTACACCTTTTGGACCTTCAGCAAACCAAGTGGCACGAAACGTCGCAGGACGAACGCCAGGTAGACTGAATACACGGCTCTCACCTTCTCTGAGCCGTGGAAGTGGCGCAACACCTTTAGGTATACGCGCAAGGCTCAACTCACTCGGACATCGAGATAATTCCTCTGTATCCTCATTGCGCCCTAAAAAGACGACAGCATCTTCATCAACGCTCACGCTACAGAGTCCCATCGCAAGGAACCCCACGCATCTGCAATCAGGTTCGGAACGTCGACCCTCTCCGCCGTCGTCTGGAGAGGATGAAATGGATTCAGATGATGATGAAATGCTGAAGGAGGAAGAAGCTGAACGCGTGGCGGAGGAGCAAGAGGCTTTAGATAAGAAACTGGCCGAATTACAGAAAATGATAACGGGGGACTCATTGGGTCTGATCAGCGTTGGGCGGAAGCAAGTTCGACGAATAGAACAACAAGTTGGAGAGTACAGCCGAGGAAGAGATGATCCTAACATACCGTCGGAAACTCATCATCATAACTACAATAAACAGCGTTACAACGCTTCGTTGTCCAGCCGGAGCGCCAGTACGAGCCAGAGTGTGTCCAGTGCTAATTCGCCACAGGGCTCTTTACCCGAAATACCTTCTCCCATACCAGATTCATTGCCACAATCTCCACACCCAAGATCTCCGCCGTTAAGAAGACATATGTCACCGACCAAATCGTTGAGTCCTCCGGCTTTGTCCCCGCGCAGTGCTTTGGGCCAATCTCATCGCGGGCTTGGGCACACATCGGGTCGGTTGAATGAACATGATAAGGATGGCTCTGAAGCCTCTACAGGAAGTTTTAGTGATATTAGTGGTAGGTTCTCCTGATCCTCCTTCTATTCCGTATTTTCTGCTGAGCAATTCGCATAGACACTAGCCTGTCTGCGAGTGCTTTGGATAGTGCGTTATTATCGAATATCCGAGGGAACGGTTCGAAATTGTGAGTGTCTCATTGTCGTTTTGTTATGACTTATCTTACACAATCCAGCTCTGCTTTCGCTCGCAGTCGATTTGGAACGAGCTACCGAAGCGGTGCACCTCATTGAACACCGCAAGGTCTTGGCAACTTCAGAAGTGATATACCTCAATGCATGTAACATAAGTATGATATCTATAAACGTAAATATCAGCTTGTGCCGGCTTCATTCAATCCGTGCTTATCCTCAACCTTCATAATATTGATACTTACCTTTTGCGGAAACAAAAGGAACATGGACCTATATCGCACCCACAACGCAACTTGATATCAAAGGAAGTACGTAGCCTTGTAATATTTGGACCTGGCGACTTTCTTGCCGACAAGAAGGAACAAAAACATTCAATGAGGTTTTGTCAAATTCACTTCTGTCGCATGGTGATACACTGGAATGGTTCACCTTGTCTGAGAACGAGTGCTGCTAAAAACATATATAAGAGTGAGTGTTTTTCTACTTTGATCCCGAGTCATACGATCTTCTAACGTTTTCTAACACAGAATCGAAATCACGACAACAACGTTATAGACAAGATTCTTTACGAACCTCCATTAACTTTAATTCCATCGATCAACGAACATCATCATGAAATTACGAGCCTTCAAACGCATCGCGAAATTCATGAGACCTCGCAGGGAAAAACAACCCCAGCACGACTCACCTACGACTTCTACAACATCTCCTGCGAGGGGTCTCAAAACTCAAACCAACAGACCCAATGACGGTCCATTTGTTACACATGCTATCAATGGACAGGATAACACTGTCCCCACAATTGCACCAAGGCCGGCAAGTCCTCGTGTATTTGACTATGGATACCCCCATCTAGATTCGCATGAGCACCCTGTGCCATACCCCACAGAGGATCTTCTCGCTCTCCAGCAGCATTCCCATGTACATGTCGGCGGACATGTGATCTTCCCGGTTGGTCCGATTGATTATCTCCTCCGCATTGAAGAGACTATTCCAGGGCCTGGTTGTAAATGTTTGATACCTGCAGGCGAAATGAAAATTGCTAGCCCAAATTTGAACATTCTACTTGGCCCAGGCCGTAGAGTTGTGTTGTCGATAGGCAGTCCGACTGGAGGTAAAGAGTATGTGGCTGAAGTGATGAAGCACTACATTGTGAACACCCAACAACACGAAGCCGGAATCCGAGTGAGACGTGATATAGCGGAAGCTATCAATATCCCCAATACACAGCTCTCGGTTGGAGGAAATGTAAACCTTGGGGAGGATCAACAGGTTCCACAGCGACCGCTAGGATATGGCTCGCGTCCTGCCACGGCTACCTATGTACAGCGCGTGGATAATGGGAAGGGGAAACGGCGGGAGGCAGCTATCATTGTAAGTGGTTCAGGTGTCCAAAACAGCTTCGTATGCTGATAATATCTTATATAGGGATCTAGTGACACCAGCTCACCAGAAATTCATGTTCCTCCAAGTTCAAGTATCACAAACCATCCGCTCTTGAATGTTCCTGAACGAATTCGCGAAGCTCAGCAGCTCCGCGATGATGTGATGCGTGAGCTTTCGATACAAGCTCCGGTCGCTCATACACGTGAAATGCTTGACAATGATACGGTGACAGAACTTCGTCCGCAAAACGTAGAGCCTAAAGTTGTTGAGCAAGCCTATTCCCATCATACTCCTCCTGTGCCGTCCGAGAGAAACACTTCTCACCCTTCATATCCGCCTGGACTTACGCATCCCATTTTACCCTCCCAGCTCGACAGACAGACGGACGCTGCAACTAATGGACATTCAAATACTCTTCAATATTCTACTTATTCTCCAAACATTTTGTATCAGGTCAGTTTCTCATACTACTGTTTTTTCCATGAGTGGCAGTACCTCATTCTTCTCTGTTGCTTGTAGACACCTGGGATTGACCCATCAAATGTATCACCCCACGGTGCGTCAACGTCGCAAAGGAACTCTGCGATACCTCAATATGTCCGCGAACACATAGAGTTCGAGCGTGCTCGCAACCTCGCAGAGCTCGCAGGATATGCAAGCATGTTAAGCCATCGAGCCCTTCAGGATTCGCCCAGCAAAATACCTCCTGCTTTGACTGCACTGGATGCTCGGAATGACCCTGACATGAGATCGTTTGACCGTGCGACCAATTGGCTTCGTGAACTTCCGGTCAACCCGAAAAGCTTTGACGATGTATTTGCCACACATGCAGCTCATGATTACCCGGTACAGAAACGGGATGCTGAACACGAGAGTCATTATGCCTATGTTACTGCAATGACTTCACTAGAAGAAGGTCGCCAACATCACCTCCATGAATTCACTGCTGCTGTGCCTCGACCGGTCACTCCGGAAGGTCGACACTATCCCAGTGGCGAACATGAATCTACCTTTGCGGTGGAAGCGGTCCCTCGAGAATCCGCCAACATAGACCAAGCCCAATCCCCTGCCCGCTATCTCACTCCCGGTCAACCCCTCATGAACCGAATCGGCCGTCCTCTCGACGATGGTGAATCTGCTTATGCAACAGCAATATCTCACGAGCTCTTTGATGAACAAGGCAGGCTTCTGAATCATTTACCTGCACCGGTGCAGAGGCCTCAGACTTCCCAAGAACGTCTTACAGCTCTTCAAGCAACGGCAACGGTACAATTTCATCAACAAGAGGATCGTGAGGATCGTGAACAATTCACACCTACACCACGGGCACACTTTAGACCAGGACCTGGACAGTCGTCATACGCTGTCGAGCAATCCCTGATATCTCAGGCGCCATCCCAAGGAAATCAAAATCACCTCTTACGAAAGCCTTCGTTCAATCTCGAACGTATTCCTCTCGGCGCACCATCAGGTATAGACAATGCAAGTGATATCTAATTCACCGACTTTATTGTCCCTAACATTGCTAAATCTCTTTTAGACCTCCAACTTGAACCTCGACGTTCCTGGTACATGGGGATGGTCAAAAGATCGTTCAGATCCGTCGAATTTGGTTGCAGTTTGGCCTCCCGAACGTCAAGGACGTTCACATCCCTATCAGCGTCCCCCTTTGAAATTTGAGGTGCCTCGAATGCAGGGCAGATACCCCTTCAACTATAGCGGGCCTTTCCAAGAAATACCTCTCCCGTCAGTTTCTCCTAACAGTCAAATATTTCCAATGTTTGCACCCGATCCTCTTGATTCGACGGATGTGCCGCATCCTGTGGATCATACGAATTCATCCAGACCTATGAATCCTTTGGCTGCATCACCGGAACCACCTGCTACAAATCCATCCAGCCCAGGCTTTCCCGCGCTTCCATCACCGTTTGGGTACAACCTAGATTTTGTTGTACCCAGCCTGAGCCCTCTATATGGCGTTCATAAGTCAACACCCAGGCCTAAGGAGATCAACATGTCTTCGAATGGGACTGCTTTTGTCCGCAAGCCGAATGTGGTGCAAACTAAACCTAGCGCAGCTCATTTGGACGATCTTCTCGACGTCGACGATAAGCAGGGCGAATCTAGTAGACACTCAGCTTCATCTTCATTCCCGCCGACGTATCCCTATTACTACTTCTCGCCAGGACGAAGAGTCGACTCGCCTAAAGAGATGTCTTCGTCCAATATCATGTTTGCACAGTATGGTGACCAAGGGAACCCCAAGGGATTTGAGCTTAGTCAACCTGAATTTATCGAAGGGTCGTCCAAGGATTCTCGCTATTTTGTAGAATGATACTAGTCTGATCTGCCCAGTGGTCTCTGATAGATTGCACGCAGCTCTAAAATGTCATGCATACAACCTGCCTTGTTCCAGTATTGTTCAATTTATATATTGTGCAGTACATATATAGTAAACCAGGCGTTCAAGAATCGGACCTCGCCCATATAATTTAAATCCTATATCCGTGTGACTATGTAATGTATCTACATTGCCATTGCCAAATCGAAGAAGAAGAGGTAACCGAAATTCAATCTTAGCCAGGATCACGAAGAATAGTAATATTGTATTTGCATGCAAACTCTAAATCTACTACATTCTCGAAAGTAAATGATATATTCTACAAAGCTCAGCCGTGAACAAGCCCTCTACGCTCAGGGAGAATGGGCTTTGATCAGTGGTGACAAATACAATATCGAGTCCATATAAGAAGCCCTCTTTTCGGCGAGAAGGATGCAATATCCAAGAGGTTCAGACTTTGCTGAGGATCCACCCAGTCATCCTTCCTCTCTTTCTTCGCGCACTAAGAACCAGGAATCTTGGAATGCACATAATCACAACACCTAGAATGATCATGCATCCTTGTTTTTAAGAAATACATTCAGCTGAAAGTTGAAGAGCTGCCCGATGCAACGCACCAGCATATATCCCCATAGCCTCGATCCCTCGACTCCGGAAGATCAGTCCCGATATTGGAGGACCAAGAAGACCTCCACTTGCAAGGAATGTCATCAATAGACCTATTCTGCGCCCCAGATCGCGATTCGTATCACCTGGTTCACCAGTCTCGATGACGGGAATGGACACGAGGGATCCATACGGACCCGAAGAAAATCTGGAAGTATACGAGTGAGGGTGTGTGGGCGTAGTCAAAAGCTTCTCTAAATTACCCATAGATCACAGTCACCGCAATGAGTCCACTAGTAGACCTCGTGAACGGCCAAACGCAGGTCATCACGCCCGTTAAAGCCGTGAATGGTATGAGAACATTCATTGCACCTATACATCCATGATGAGCAATAAAGTAGACTACAATCTCAGATACCCACCAAATTTATCAGCAAACAGTCCGGCCCCAATCCTCCCTAGGCCGCCACTAGCATTGGCTATTGATACGAGGTAGAAAGAAAATGATTCGGACACGCCGATCGACGTCGCTGTTACACTGACGTAGGTAAGGACTACAGGAAGACCATTTACTTCTCAACAAATGTAGAACAAATGTATAATGCTCACGCGTATAGAATCCCAGGTATACAAAGAATGTCGATATGCAATAAATGGTGAACGTTGGAGACTTGAATTGTTTGAACATCCGTAGGTTGAAGACACCTTCTGAGCTTGGAGCGGGAGGTATTCTCCGCTTCAGGGTCTGAGTAATGCAATTGCATGATCAGCATTTGTGGCGAAAGATATTGTGAAAACCCACGAGATTCGCTGCAGTGAGACCAGCAAATAAGATGAATCCGACGATGCGGACGGCCCATGCGAATCTAAGTAAGAAATATGGTATGAGTGACCACATATCTAGACGAATGCCACGTACCCGACTTTCGGGATCAAACTCCTCACCACGATAGGGATTACTGTTCCCCCAATGGAAGATCCGGTAGCGAACAAGCCCAAGGCAAATCCACGTCTCTTCTTGAACCACATTGCCAATATCGCAGTCACGGGCCCGAAAAATGTCCCACAGGCTAACTTTGAGAAACGCGGAGTTAGAACAGTGTCTGATAAAATGGCAGAAAAAAGATGGAATTCATCTTACACCAGTCGCAAATCCTTGGCAAAGGAGAAACTGCCAGTACTCCTTGCATTCAGGGATCAGGAATGTGGCGAGAATCATCAAGGCGCTAGCAGGTATGAACACACTGCGAAAGTATCCCAGGTCGAAGAGTCTCCCTACGGGGAGCCCAGGGAGGAAGACAAGAGCATACTGATTAAATGAGTATTGAGCAACACAGGTCAAAGACATACGGCATACCTGAATAGAACCTATCCAAGCACTGTGAATTCAGGACAAGATGAAGTAAATACAGCCACCGGCGGAGCAAAGAGACGCAGCACTTACATATCTGAAGGTGAAGAATGTGATAGAACATTGCGCTGGTAATATTCTTGAAAGACCTGGCGACCACAATTAGCAGAAGTGTTCTGAGATTTGGAAGTATTCACTTACCCCCCACGCATTCACATACCCGAACCTATTCGCAAAGATAAGGATTAGAAACTCAAACTGGACGCTGAAAAGAAGGCATTAACGTTGTAAACGTGCTGCACATGGCCTAGAGCGTCGACGGTCAGCATTGATACTTGAACCATTTGCACAAGACGCAACGCACCCCAAAAACGACCAGCCAAGCTTGCAGGCCTCCATCAGGTGGTTCCAAATCATTTTGAGGCGAAATCACAGCTGGTACTGCATGAACGTCACCCCCAGCTTTTTCAAAGTGATTCATCCTTTCAGCAATACCGTCATCTTCACTCAACTCAACTGCTTTATAGTCCGTCACCACCGGGACATCCTTGTCATTGGTTATTTCTGAACTCTTCTCCGGAACATCATTGGTTGAGTTGTTATGAAATTCATAGTTGGGAGAGGGTGGAAGAGCGACAGATCTTACACCACTGTTTCGAGAAGTAGTGGAAGATGGTCGAGGAGACATCTTCAAACTTTCAACTCCAGTCGGAGTGGTAGTTTAAGACGAGTTGAGAAAGAGATGAGACGGTGATAGAAGTCTACGGCCCTACAGCCTGAGTACTAATAGCAGTCCAATCGAAGCAATGCGCCGCTGGAGCGGGGAGGATCCTCGCAGGTAGCGGCTCTGCAAAGCAGTTGGTTACATTATGTACCATTGCGGGAGAAGTAGCTAAAGAGCACGGGGTTGATGGTTACATATCAAGAACTTCATCGAGAACAAGGCGGAAGCAAGTGGAACTCACACTGAGAGAATACATGTTGTATGCATATGTAGACAATTTACGAGAGAATCAACTGCCTCGGTTGAATTAAGGTACCGCATGTCTTTCAATTATCCTACTGCTTGGCTCGAAAAAGGGATTGTGCAGCCTGTTCTAATGCCAAATTGTCTTCTGCGAAGCCTAGAAAAATGCTGTAGATTTTGCGATATACTTCTAGCACTGCTACGCGGCCAAGGGCGATAAACCGTTCATTGACAGGACGAATCGTCGCTGCTAGGCTTTTATGTAAATGAAATGCGTTGCTGGAAATCTCACTGACTCACTGCACAGCCGACAGACCGAAAAGAGTCCTGCATATAAATCCATGAAGAATCAAAATTCTTTTTCCAACACTCAGGAATCTACTTTACGCTTCCATCAGGCTTTCGTGTTTCGACTCCGAATACCTCTAAATCCATCTTACTGCACAAAAATACCGGGGTGGAGAGAAGAATGAGGTCAAATAGTCTGTGGATGGCCGATAAATGGTGTTGGAGAACAGGATTTCGTTTCCACTTAATTTTTGATGCGAACGAATGCGGAAGAAAAACATTCGAGGAAGTTCGAGGACAATCCGGATACTCGGGTCCGACCACCCGGCGTGTATTACTGTACTCTCAACACTAACATTTCTTTGTACTTGAGCCGCGTAATCCTAATCCTATCTTCAACATTCAAACTACCACAATCTCAGTTTACACGACTTGCCACTGATACTATGAATCTAACTTTTGTTACCGATCTTGGAGAGACATTTTCAATCGAAATCGATCCAGACATGGAACTGGAAACAGTTATGGTGCTTTTGGAGGCCGAGGTTCGACATATTATTCTCATTTGCAGAAGGCCTAATATCAAAATTCTCCTCTAGTCCGGAATACCAACCACAGACCAGTCTATCTCATATCAAAATAATGACCTAACATCTTCACCTTCATCGCTAAAACGAACGCTTCGCCAACTGAACGTTTCTGATTCCGCGATGCTGAGCCTTCGAAGAAAGGCGATGATTGCTCCATCTGGACAATCTGTGGACCACGACTCGGAAACAATGCGTCTGCAACTACTAGGCTCTCCAGACCTGATGTCCCAGCTAGAGCAACACCAACCGGAAATTGCGTCTGCGGCAAGAAATAATCCTGCTCGATTTGCTGAGCTTTTGCGACAGACAAGAACGACCCAGCAACAGACCGCAGATTTGGAGGCTCAGCAAGAACTCAGTCTTATGAACGCAGATCCATTTGATGTCGAGGCTCAGCGGAAGATAGAAGAGAGGATACGGCAGCAGGCGGTTCTCGACAACATGGCTCACGCGATCGAATGGAGTCCGGAGAGCTTTGGCAGAGTTACTATGTTATAGTCAGTGCGGTTTGAGCCTTGATTTCCAATCCTTCGCTGATTTTATTCCAAGCATCGACGCAGAAGTAAACGGTACACCAGTCAAAGCATTTGTGGATAGTGGCGCTCAACAAACCATTAGTTCGTATTCCATTCATTTTCATCTCGCGATGAGCTCATTCGTTCTCTATCAGTATCCCCAGAATACGCAGAAAAATGCGGGTAAGGCGCGTCTCTACATTTTGTCATACGCCATACATTAACTTCTGATTTAGAATCATGCGTCTTCTTGACACCCGCTTCGCAGGTATAGCTCGTGGGGTTGGTACCGCTAAAATCCTGGGGCGGGTGCATTCAACTCAGTTCAAGGTGGCAGATCTGCACTTACCGTGTAGTTTCACGATCATGGAGGTTTGTTAGCTAGCTTCATTTAGTTCCCTCTCGCTCATGATACCCACAGGGTCGCGACGTCGACCTTCTGCTCGGTCTCGACATGCTGAAATCTTATCAGGCCTCCATCGATCTAGAAAAGAATGTTCTCCGAATTCAAGGACGTGAAATACCTTTCTTGGCAGAACACGAACTTCCTGCTAAAGCAAGAGGTCTTGAGGAGGAGGAGGAGGCTCTCAATTCCGCTCTCAATGCCAGCCGTGGTGCAGGTATATGCTCTTTCCAATGTACTGTTGTTACTGTGGCCTCATTATATGTTCTTCCAGGTCCTTCCACTGGATCACAACATTTTCCTGGAGGCGGCGCCACATTAGGCGGGACACCGGGACCCAGACTGGCAACAGCAGGTGCAGCTACTCCAGGTGCATCTAACATCCGCACTACTACTAGACCCCCTTCCACACCCTCCGGCCATGGTGCCGCATCTCGCTCTGCCAGCACCCCATCACATCCTGCATCTGGTGCCCGACAAACTCATCCGGAAGCAAATATCGCCGTTCTAATGGACCTTGGGGCTACGCGCGAAATTGCGATTTCGATGCTGGATGCTACAGGAGGCAATGTAGATGCAGCGGCTAGCTTGATGTTTTGACCATGACGTCCCACGCTTGAGAGTAATAACACTTGTTGTACTTGTATAAGTATTCGCTCTGTTTTCTGTACTTTCATTATCATAGCGTTTATATGACTACAATGAATACGTTTCTCAGAGATCCAATGTGGTGTAGTGGCCAACATTGATGTCTTTCACACAGCAGCCCGGGGTTCGATTCCCCGCATTGGAATGCTTTTTTCTTGGGTGCTTTGAAATTAGACGCTGGCCCAGGCACGTGACGACCTCTCCATTCAAGTTTTCTAATCTTCGACGACAATGTTACATATGCCACAATTCCAACATGTGCAGAAGATGATTTGATGCTTTCAAATGATTCTGATGACGAGGTCAGCCAATTGTGAGTTTTTCTTCGGCTTCATGTTCGTGTCAATGATTCTTGGAACTAAATCTGCAGTCCCGAATCTAGTAGCCAGTCTGAAGACCAAAAGCGGCTGCTTGACGTCCCGAAGGCATTTTACGGAGACCCAAAAAGTTCGAAGTATGTCCCATACATTATACCATGTCAGAGAGGAAAATCGAACTGAATAAAAAACTACAAGCATGGAAATTAGTTTGCTTGAACCCCCCGGGCCAAAGGCAATATTGAAGCGGGTGAAACATTGCAGTCGGTCGCGAGAATTGCTCAAGAATTCTGACAATAAGAAAGAAATACAAAACTGGGTAGGTTGATATTTAATCGTTCAACTGTTAAAGTTTGAACTTGGGTCCGGGAAGCTGGATAGGGTGGACTTATTAGTGCCAGATCTCTACGGGGTTGCTTTTTTAATCGAAATAGTCGCCTCGCCATCTCGTACAACTCTGGTCCCTACTCTTACACGTATGGAATATTCGATCTCTTCGAGCCCGTCTCAAGTCCCCCCTTCGGTACATCTTGCAAGGCGTTTGGCAGCTGCACCACCAGTCGAAAACGTGTTTGTCGAAAAATTTAGTGTGGTCCTACCAAATAAAACCGTCACGTTCACTATGGCAGATATCTCCGAATTTCCCAAAGTGAAGATGCCTCGCTCCCCTCAGCCATACTTGCAAAAGTTGTTGAGCTTCTGGGACGATGATCTTCAAACCTGGGATGCACTTATCTGTCCTCTGGTTGGAGGAACGAGGATAGCTGCCAAGCATTGGAAGATCATCTTTTCGAAGGCTGGACATTGGAAAGTTTCGACAAATAGAACGCAGTGGCACACATGGAGGGTAAGAGATCGCCCGAAATATATCAAATGATTCACGGTGCAGAAACTTTTCTACAGACGTTGATTGAGGAATTGCAAAAGTTCGACAATTGTCCCGAACAGCTTTGCAAAAAGTACCACAATTCAATCATCAGAGACATTGCGACTGCATCCCGGAAATAATCTTGAGGGCGATAACTACAAATCTGTTTTTCTCATAATGCCAGTGAAAACGAGAGGAAATTTTTGGTGCTACGTGCAAGAACGGACACTGGACAAAGCTTCAGTACGCAGCTGGCATGATAGTGATACTTGTAACTTTGATCTTGTCCTTGTTGATGTGTATTATACTGTATTCTGTCAAGAATTGATTCATACTATATAACCTTTATAAAAAGACACAGTACAGGCTCATTGCCATTGTCCCTTCTCCGCACCATCCCCCACCTTACTAATACTACGGTAGTTCTCCATTGATTATTGTTGGTACCACTCCAGTAGTTGCGAGAGGCATGATGCAAGCATCTTTTCAACACCGTTAAAACTTTGAACGTTAATATTTTTTTCCACGCACCTTGCGCAACCGAGTATATAGAACTCTCAAGATTGAGAGTTGAAGACCCAAGTGTCAGGGAATCGGGATTCTGCGGTTTGATTTTCCTATATGCACTTATTTCGGTGCAATGTATGCACTAGCTGTCAGCACGGTACTACCTACTCCATTCTTAAACGTTAAACAAATTTATTTCTATCCTTATTTGCATCTCCTTGAATCGTTGAATGAATGTGTGTGTTCTAGATATCTACCCCGAAGATAACAAATATGTGTGTAAAGGTACAAAACTAAGGCGCAACTTGAACTCCGAGTCATTATGAATGTATTCCGGCCGAGATAGCATCTAAGAGAATGTCTTTGTAGTCCCCTCCGGCTTCCCACATAGCAAAGCCCTTAAGCCCAGCTCCTTTGATGAATTTACCTTTGGAGGTAAACGATTGCGCATTGTCAAAAGATACCATGATGTTGGAGTCGGGATTGTATACATAGGGCTAGTGGAAAAACGGAGCCCACGCGTCAGTATCAATCTCTCCATCATGGCGATCCGCTTACCGTTTGGCTACAAGAGTCGAATCGATGTGGAATTTTGTCCACATAATCGCCGTTCTGGTCAAGGTACCCGTTTTCAATCAAGCCCCAAAAATTGTAGTTACCTAGTAACGTGAACGAGGGGAATCAGTAAAGCTCTGGCTAGGTATATCCACCAAACTCACCGCCACTAGGCTCATGGTGACCACAAGCATCAGGACCTCCATCATCGTCCCAAGAGTCCCCATGAGGGAAGGCCGACTTGTCAAAGGGAGGATATGGGGCAAGTTCCGCGGTGGACCCTGTCATGTATGCATCGTCGTGACTCACAACGAACGAGTGTCCGTATGAAGCAACGCCTAGCACAATTTTGTCCAGCGGCATACCAGCACTGTTCCAGTTCTTCACTGCAGTGGCAGCTGATCCTTGTTGATTCTCACTAGCGGCACAAGAGTCAGCCAAAGGCGAGTTTGGGCCCACTGTCGCGCTCCAGGAGCCCCAAACATCGTAATTCATGATTGCAATGAAGTCAAGGACTTCCGCGAAGCCAGAGACGTCTGTAAGAGGATCTCCAGACGGGCCAGAGAAGGTAGCGATGCCCGTAGCGGCGGACAGACTGAGTTTCATTCCGATTGGGTCCTGATGCAGCTCTTGGAGAAACTCAAGAAAGTTTTCCGCATCATTAGTGTTGATCACATTACAGCCGATGCCTTGCTTGTTGGGATACTCCCAACTGCACATATTGAGAAAAAAATGCGCATATATGCTGTTTCAAAATACGCACTCGAAGTTGACCCCATCCAAGCCGTACTTAGACGTGAAGTCTGTCACAGTTTTGACGAACGCGGTACGGTTTTCAGCTGAACCTACGGCAGAGGAAAAGTACATAGATCCTGCCCATCCGCCTATCGCAATCAAAGCTTTCACGTTCTAATAACCAACATTAGAAAGGCAATAGGCAACTTGAAGATCACTGAGTACAGACGTTCTGATGAGCAGTTTGAACAAATCCTAGGAGCTTTTCACCCTCAGACCCGTCCAGGCTGAGCTGGGTGACATCCTGTGTAGGTAATACTGTGGTATCTTGAGCCTAGTATAAGAGATAGACTGAACATATTCTTACGCGAAGGAATATGCCATATGCGTATACTTTTCCCAGCTTATATCGGGAGTACCAAATGAAGGAGTCGAGTCCTGATGCCAGCTAGCGAACCATGCCGCAGCGATGAAATCGCTGTCTCCGCGACGGATTTGGACTTGGAGCGCGTCCCTAGCGTCATGATGTTCGTGATGGTGTTCGTGATGTTCATGATGTTCATGTGAAGCTGAAACGAGCAAGGAAAAGGCGGAAAGATAAAGGAAAGAGGATTTTGAGAAATAAAAAATCATGACGGTTGAGAAAGGAAAAAGAAGCTTGGGGAAGGTATTATAAAGCCTGTTCCGAATTCGACTGACACAGAAGAAGCTACCAAAGAAGACACCGAATCTATGTCGACGCCTCGCCCGTATTCTCCGTGCGCCCAAAATCAACCTGGACTCCAAAATCAATTGTATCACCTTAGCTCGCTCTGCACCTCTCTGCACTCACCGTGACTTAGTGGGATAATAATGTAATGTAGGACTGTACAATTAGATGAATTAATCTGTAGATACAAATGAGTGTGAGATACGCAAGAGAATCCGTGACCAGCGGTAGACTCGCAAGCTGATAAAATAAGAATGACGACGAAAAATAAACTAGTAAGTCGCACTCAAGTATGAGTCGGGAGTATGACATCTCCTTTTCGTAGATGGGAAGGATATATACACACAAGCATAAACCATTGATGTTCAGTATTCTAGATCTGAATCAGATATCTCCTCACGAGCAGTGGTCTCTGTGAGAGTCATCGAACGATGTCTGACAAGCCGTTGTATCTGCGGGGTAGGCGGAAAATAGGCATTGAGGCATGGCGACTTCTTTAAGTTCTCAATGTCCACTTGGATGATCTCACCACAGAACATGTCTAGGTCGAGATCGTTTTCGTCATAGCCTAAGCGAGTGAGGATGAGCATTACCGGCATAGAAATGTTACAAAAGACCCACCAAATGGCTGCTCAATCTCCTCACCAGCTGCAAGGAAACCAAGGTAAATGAACGCCGCCAAAGCGACACCCGGGATAGTGTGCCATTTGAACTCGGCTACAAGCTGGAAGGGTAGGAAGAAGAGGTAGATCCAGACGGTGCTGAGGGGAATATTCGTGAGCAGAAGAAAGTGCCACTGGGACACTAGTTTAATACATACTGTTTGATGTGTACTGAGTAGACGCTAGAAATTCGTTAATCATGTCAGCATATGCTCTCGTCATTAATCTTGGTTTTGAGTCTTACAAAGGTAGAGGTGTAGTAAGAATCTGTTCGAGGGCTAAATGGGATTAATTACAGCAATTGTCTGGATAGATCTGGAACGAACTTACCGGACAACGTCGCTTCAAGAGAAGAGACGGTACCAATGATAGAGCCCAGACTCGTACCTGCAGAGAGAAAGAATATAATCAGCTTAACGTATTAACAATGGAAATTGCTTACCCGGAACAGTATTTCTCTCTTCCAAAACACTGCACCACTCGCTCATGCACCTGAGAATTTCCAGCGGCAAATTTTCACCACGGGTAGCAGCAGACACTGTATGCTTCTCTTTTCCAATCCTCGGTTGTATGGGACCGCTCCATTTTCTCTGGCTCGCATCATAACCCCAAGGATTTTTTGCTCCGGACTCCAAAGTGGAAAGCTCAGAGTATGCTTTCTTTCGGGATAAAAGACGCTTAAGACCCCCAAACATCCCCGCAAAAGGGATGAGCTCGGTGGAAACTTCTTTCATCATGTCTTGCTCGCCGGGCTGCTGTGAAGGAGCAAGGACTTGGTGTTGGCTCTGTAAGGATGCATTGGATGGAACTCGATGAATTGACCCATTCGGAGATTCGGAGATGGGCCCGGAGAAGGTGCCGTAGGTGCTCTCGCTAGTGTTGGGATGCTCAGTGTGATAGTGGACACGATGTTTTTTGGGAGGCGAAAATTCTCTGCTGATGCCTGATGCCGACGTTTGTGCTTGAGGGAGTGCGGGATTAGAGGCAATTCTGCGCGCTCGCGTAGGAGGTGAGAGAGTAGAGGTCATCGCAGCCTGCTTTTGTCCTTGAGTATGCTCGTGCTAGAGAATCGAATCAGCCACAAATATGGACAAAGCTCGCCCTACTTACTTCATGTAAAGGACGAACGAGGTAATATAGATCCTCGTAGTAGATGCCAACTTCACCTGTGCAAAAGCATTAATATCAATTTATCAAAGGTTCCGGATCGATAGACTTACCTCGAAGATGATGTTTCAAAGCAACAGCAAACCCTAGGATCAAATCAAGTGCCATTCTTTTCTCCGCCATGACCCTCACAAGTTCCGAACTTGTGCGGTTCATCAAGCCAGTGGAGATTTCTTCTGCAGTTCTCGGAGTCAACCGAGGGGGGACGTGATACCAAATCAGACGCCCTAGTGAGCGCGAATGCTGGATAACATCGGACCACGCAGTTCGCCCTTGCCAGTAACGATCGTAGCCTGACATAGCCCTAAGTAGTTCAATACTTAGTTTTTCGATCACAGGTCACAATTCTGCTGAGGAAATATACCTATAAGATAGCACGAAACCAAGAACAACACCTAATTGGATTTCAGGGGCGAAGATTAATATAAATATTGAAAGGACGCACCAAGTACAGTTAACATGACGTTGGGGATTGCAAGATGTTTAACACCTGCTTTTTCTTCCAGAGTAACGATGACTGTCCAAACGGTCAGCAAGGAACCCATCGGGCTGAGCGATAACCCGCGCCCGTACCAACAGCAAAGAGAGTCTGAAAGATCACAGCGGGCCAGATTTTATATATCTAATTCGCAAGTATGATGATACATCTAAGTTAGTTATATCATACTAAAGAAGACGACACATGTACACTTACCACAGTACCTCTTCCAAAAGTCCAAGCAAGAAAGCTGTGCGCAGGCGCCTGCGTAATCTGCGCGAATGGTATGTCGGGCTTGACTGCAGGAAGTAAGTTTCGGGTTGCAGCGAAGGCCTGTTTTCCATTCAAGCGGTTTGAAGAACCAAGAGACATTTGGGACAAAGGAATTCAAAGATCGAACAGATGAAATAAGAGATACGAATGAACGAAGTGAATAGCGAAAGAGCAACTGGGTAAAAGGGCAGGAAAGAAGAAAAGAGTGTTGAGTGTTGGGAAGAGCAAAATGGAATTGAAAAAGATTGTTCTTAAATCGAGAAAGACGCTCTAATTGATCCTTGGTGGCACCTAGAAATTGATACTTCATAGAGTAATGAAACTCGAACATGTGGAGTTGTAGATCGGAGGATGCACTGGGCGATGATGGGTAGTTGTGTTTGGTGAACCTCCACACCCAGCTTGATTGAGGCGTGGACTGATAGCTTTCAGATTCTAATAGAACATCGGAGATGAGAAGGATAAAAAATCGCAAGGTAGAATTTCATTCGGCGGGTAGTGATTTTCATATGGTAGTACAAATCTGCCATTGCCAAAATAATGAGCGCTGATGGTGTCAAAGACCAGTGGAAATGCGTCGAGATATTCGCACTTACTCTTATCATAACGCTGGAACCATTCATGAGACTCAAGTGTAGAGAAAAACAGAGTACACAACATCAGTTTGGGCGTCGTTTCCACGCAGGAATAATCGGGATTTACCTATAGGAACGAGCCATACGAGTAGGTTCTCCCGCATCAGAACTAGGGTCTGTAGTAGTTTTGAGCCCAAAAAGCTTTCAAAGAGATTGCGAAAACCGTCTTGAAAACGACACGTTCGGAGTCTGGACAGAAAGTTGTAGACGCCCATACTTCAAACTTCATTCAAAACTTATCCTGTCGGTGCTTGGCTCCCGTTGGGGTATATCGTAGTCCCAGATAGTCCCTGGCTCGCCGAGGACCCCGGAAGCTCCTGCAAAGCCTCACCCGCCCAGGCGGCCTGAAGTACGCTACGATTTTGGCCTGAAGGTATTCGGATAAGGAACGTCACGTGAACTTATCGTCAAAATTGCTCCGAAAATACCGAATTTTCTTCCTCTAATTCGGAGGGGTCCTGCTCGCCGTGTCATTCATCAAGCATCCGCGGCCAGTTAGCAGTCAACACTAGCTATCAATAGATCGGTATTCGCATTGGACAGAAGGTATTTCAACTTGAATCAGAAAGTCTACTTTCCCAGCAGGAAGACGAACAGCGTGAGGTAGATTCTAAAAGGCAACGACGGCGTGTGGGAGATTTGATTCATCGACCCGAAAAATTCGTACCTCTGAGCTCACAACCCACGAACGCGGGCCCCTTTTCAAGGACATCAAGCTGCTACAAGACGGATAGTCAGGCTAAACCCATGCTGCAGTCGTGCGAAGTTCGGCCAGAACTTATAAACGAAAAGACATCAATACATCCTGCCTAGAATAGGTACAATGGTAGGTAGGTAGGTGCAAAACTTGACCGGGGCCGTCAGAGATTCCCTTTATTGTTCTATTGTCTTTCTTCTAGATAACGCTCCTCAGCACGGACGGAGCGCATTCATGTTTCATAGAGAAAATCTACTGTCTCATTGATTCTAACTCATCCTTAGATCGTAACGCCGACCAAAATACAATAAAGCGGGGCGAAATATTGGACGTTACCGCGCTTCACCGCGTTGCTCATTTATGTGTCTCTATGTGCTTGCCACTCAGGCTTATTGTCCAGTACAGGGACAAGATCAAGAAGGTTAAATAAACAATTTCAAGTTCAAGGGATCTGTCCCTTTCTGTCTTTCACTCTACGTCCTTATAAGCTACTTACCTCTGGAGGAAGTAGCTCTTCACATTGCAATCTTTGCAAATTACGAACCCGCGACGTCTTTCCCTACGAACCTCTGCATTCCCAACGCTTCAGCTGCAATGGACTGCTTTCAATCCGTTCTCTTCTTCGCCTCCTCGGAACCCTCGAATTCCCCCAGCATTGGTCCAGAAGCTCTATCATGCTCCACGTCGCAAGATGCGCGGAGCACAACCTCGGTGCCTGCTGACGAAGAGTCTACGTCTAGTGCAACGAATAGCTTTTGCGTGATAGCATGAGCTACACGTCACTGTGGTCTCTTCCCAAGGACACAAACAGTGGTATGTTGAATTTCAGACACTGTGAATCCAAGCTAAATGCCAAGTGATTATCTCAACAGTGTCTTGATTTCCTCGTCCATGTCCTCGCAGTCTGCTGCCCCAGCTTCGAACCATTCACGATTCATCTGTGAATCCACGTCATTTAATGCCTTGATTTCCCCGCCTTTTCGCAGGGCGATGCACGTTTACTCGATTATTAGTATTACTTTATACTTTCGTACCTTCCTAGTCTTTCATTAGAGACACTTCAATTTATTAACATGTTTCCTCGTGCACTTGAAATTGTAGGGAAAAGTAGTATGGCGTCTACGAATGTCAAATGTAGAACCACTTTTCTAGAACGAAGAATCCTCTCACTCAGGAGTTAGTAAGAAAGCATCAGTGGTCTAACGGTTATGATCCGGTCTTCCCACATAGCGAATTGTTATTAGAATGGCCGGGAAAGGGGTTCGACTCCCCTCTGATGCAGTCCATTTTGTCGTTCGTCCTTCTTTTTTCCTGTGTAAGACTGATGTCGATGAGCTGGAAAGCAGGCTTCAGCTTGGTCCCTGATCAAATTCATTGATTTGAGAAATCTAGCAGACGCAGCAACCCGCGCTGCAACAGACGCAGCAAAGCAGTGCGATTCCACGTGCTTTTGGACTGAATGTGAATTTCAATTACCATCTCGCCAATACCTCTCCATGTCTAGCGAGGATTACTCTTACGTCGAACAAGATACGGATGATTCAACTAATCAAGGCGGTCTTCCGACCTACGATGACCTTGCCGCTCAAAATGGTCCCAATTCAAGGTCGGTTCTTTGTGTAGAATTCATTGAAATTGTAGATCTCAGAATTCATCGTTAGATTCGGACGCTGGAGAGGCTGGATAGAGAAAAGGTGGGTTCAATATAACGTTGAAGAATCACTTCGCTCAGCTTTTGCTGTGTTGCTGTAGAGCAGCTGAACGTTATACGGATATATCTCAAGAAGAACGTTCAAGGCGACGTGAACGAGGCTGGGGGAATGACGAGATGGTTTGTGACCTTTGGCACGACTCTAAATTTACACTTTCAACTCATACGGCGACAATCAGTATGGCTCAGAAAGCTTCACCGAGTTTCCGGCTATTCCGACGATAATCAATGAACCACCTACACCTTCTCCGTTGGCTTTACATATTCAGACAAGCCATCTACATAATCCTCATATATCACAGCAAGCACGAAACACTCTATCTCCCCCACTTCCTCCGCTTCCTTCTGTGAGCTTGAAGCTTCATCCTACACATTTACGAATGCACCAGTTTGGATCGAGATTTATCCCTCACACCACTTCTCCAATTCGTTGTGTGCTATCGATAATGGAAGGGAAGTTCCTGTTGATCGGTCATGACGAAGGTCTTTCGGTGCTTGACATGTACCCGCGTTCTGAAGCAGCAGCAGGAATAAGTATTAAAGGGCCCGAGGAAGCACAGGCCCGTTCGATTTGGACTGGCGAAGGGTACGGTGTTTTTACTGTACTTCTTGTTTGTCTTCGACTTACTCTCACCAGGGTATTTCAGATGTCCCTACTTGAAATGGAGAACGATGCCCGGGGGACTCCGCAGGGTGTTGTGTTAGCTCTTGTCGGCCCAGAAATAGATTCACCGTCAATGTCAAGTAAAGATTCAGAATCTGCTAGGGTGCTTCGAATGTACAACCTGACTAGTTTGATCAGCTTGGCTAAATGGGCCATAAACCAAAAGGTTAGCATCGACTTTCCATTTCAGGCTTTCACAATGTGTCATATCTCGATTAACCAGGGCGCACGTCCTTTGGATTTGCGAAGACCGGCCAACTGGCACTCTCAACAACAAACACCTCCGAAGAGGCATCGGCCACAGCATAGTATCGCTCGTGGTTTGAAAAATCTCATCGATTCTCCTAATAATCACCATGTATCCGACAATCCTCAATCTTCATCGTATCAGTCATTGCTTTCGCCGTCTCCGTCCATAGACTCAATCACAACTAGAAGTCGACCAAGTTCTCCCAGAGCAGACTCATTCGATTCCGCCACTTGGGACATGATTGACGAATTACCTTTACGATGGGCAACAGATTTTGTATCATTGGCGACGCCTGGTTCTCGTCTCAGCACCTGCTCAGTCTTGTCCTACGCGTTATGGTCCAACGATGACCGACCAAGATTCCGAGGAGGCCGGCTGCTCGCAATAGCGACAAAATCAAACATACTCATTTACGAAACTCCTAAAGGTGAACGGGCCTTCCATTTTCTAAAAGTGGGTATTACGAACCTCTCCATGTCATCAGCTGAACTTTATTTTGCAGGAATTTTATACTCCGTTAGTTCCTCGAAGCATCACCTTCTTCCAGCAAAGTGTCTCCGAAATTGCACGTTCATTTTCCGATTCAGGCTACAAGGCTTCGAGTTCTCATAGACGTGCGGATAGTTCCATCACTTCTCGAGATACGCGTCGTCTTTCAAGTACTTCCGCCATGACAGTGCCTTACGGAACTCAACTCAGTATTTTCGTGATATTCGACAAGAAATCCGGCTGGATCCGTCTCGCAGATTCGGCCGTTGGCGAGGTGGACTTGCATGATGATAGTCAGTTTGGGCCTACTACTAGAGAATCATCGAGTCCAACTAGCCATCGTAAATCTCGCATAATAATGGACACGTCTTCGTTTGGGAAATGGATTCCTCCCGCGTTGTGTGAACTGCCAATGTCTGCACCCGGAGCACCCCTGCAGACGACGAAGGTCATATTGCTGACGCGGGGTAGACGAACACATATCTTACCCAGTCCCCTTCCTTCTAATTCTTCCTTACATATTCCTCTCCGTATCGTTTCCTGGAAGAATAACCCTACCGATGTTGTCCCTCGGATTTTCGAAGGGTCAGAACCTGATATGGATGGATATTCTACTCCGGCTTATCTGCAATTGATATCCTTAGGCGAACTTGGTGTCGAAGTACAAGAATTCTCTCTGCCTTCTCTTCTCACTAAGGGGAAAGGCAAAGCCCGTGCAGATGATATCTTGTACGCAGAACAAGATACCGGCGGAGATGCTGGATTCCTGTGCACAGGCGGTCACTGGGATCGTCAGCGTACCTTTGCCAGCAATCTCAATCGCTCGTATTCTACGTTAAGTACCGATTCGAGCTTTAGTACAGATTCGACACAACTCGAACTAGAAAAGGGTTTGTATTGTTGGTGTCGCAAAGGTTTAGAAGATTTTCGGGTGTTTTGGCTTGGAGGATCTTTAACAGCCGACTACGAGGACGAAGAGCAATAAGATTACGGACACTATCATCCATTCGCACCTAACATGTTACTAATTTACTTGCACCAAGCTGCACATCTCTTCAAAGATCATTGTCTATTAATGTACAATGCAAGTTAATAAAAGGCAAAGAATTTCTACCAGTATAATGTAGATCGGGAAAACAGTGACGCAAGCAAGCCAAAACGATTGTCCATGACAATTAGATAGTCATTCATACACAACGTTAACGAATCCAGAGAAATCATCCAAATGAGTGAGTGACTGCAGTAATGCGAGGTCAATAGCAAGATGTGAAAGATAATCAAGTCCCGCCTCCGACATCCTTGGCAAAAGATACAGAGTTGGGTGTTGGCGTAGCAGGAGTTGAGCCTGATCCACTGGCCACTTGAAGAGATCTAGCAGGGGACGTCTGCTGCTTCCGAATAACGACAAACGATTTCCCTGGCGTTGACAAAGAAGGAGGCGCCAGTGACGAATTGACGTTTTCAGCAACTCCTGGGGCTGGATAGCCTTCCGTACTATGTGCACGACTCCTACGCAGGTGATACCATTTCTTCTTCGAACGCCCATAGGAACTATCGTCATCACTTTCAACAGTGGCGCTTCTTCTCCGATAGGCAGTTGGAGGAGCGGGGGATGTTCCAATAGACTCGAACCGATTGGAACGCGAAGGCGGACGAGATGTCCCAGCGCTGTTAGAAGCTGAGGAACCAGCAGGTCGATGTGACACTGGTACAGCGTCCACGTTTTCGATGATGGCTGTTTGAGATTTCTTTCGGGAATGGAAAGGCAGCATTGCACCGGGTGGTAGTCCACTCGACCCTTCATGGAGCTGTCTTTGACCCAGAGCCACAGTAGAAGAAACGGAAGGTGGTGGAGATTCGTCGAGTTTAGGTCTGGATAAAGTTAGCTCTCCTACGCTACCTGTGGCGTTTTGATTAGCAGCGATCCGGTGTCCTATGGAAGGGAAAGTATGCGTGGACCCTGTTGCTTGCTCTTGGGATATTGCATATGGTGAATGGATGTGTGCCCTTCCTCCACCTACACGGGAGAAGCCAGAGCTCTTGATTGCGGCCGGGGGGACAGCACTTGTTGAGCCTGAATCAGCGACAGGTATATATCCCGATGCGCGATTCTGGAAAGGCTGCCATGCACCCATGATATAACCTGTTTCATCATCGCTCTCTTCTCTGTAAGGTCTTAACGCATGTTCGGGTTTTAAAACAGAAGGCGGCGGCCCATTTGAGTGGATGGAGCCTTTGCCAGTCCCGACCGCAATCGTGGGTGGAAACGAGAGATCTGATTGAGGAGAACGAGGTGCTGATTCGGCTTGAGAATAACCTATTCTGTCAGAGGATTTTCCACTGCGCTTATCACGACGTGAACTTTTACGAGGCCCTCCACAACATCCCAGTAAACCGCAGGCACCGAAAAGACCACTGTCAACGACATGCCTGGAACGATCGAAAGAAACTCCGCCGACGATACGAACGATGGCCTCAAGGATTTTAACGGCCAGCATGAGTGCGAGAGATGCATAAATTAGGGCAAGAATAAGCAATATGCCGTAGGCAACCCAGGCATCTGGGCCCACTCCAACTGAGATCTTCGAAGAACATTAATAAACGTCGTGAACGGGTTCCGATGTTGAACATACCGCAGGAGCAAGAATTACCAGTAACACCGCAATCACGATTCTCGCCACGCAAAACAAGAAACTGATCAAGCCCATACTCGCTCCGGTGCCCCAAGGTAGCCACACACTCGTGACCAGCGCAGAAAGAACCTCAACCACCAGGATTACTATAGCCTGTGCAGTTCCGCTTTTTTGACCGGCACCAATAGTCACTCCGATTGCTATATTAGTAGCAAAGAGCAAAGAAGCGAACATTTGTGATCCATGGCGATAGTGATTGTACAAGGGTCCCAAGAACAACAACGTTCGAGTTTCCTCATACAGCTTATTCGTCGCGGTGAGCCGCACGCGGAGCACAAGTATCGCAGGAACGAGGCATGATATTATGGCGAATGAAAGTCCGGCTAAAATTCTTGAGGTCAATGACGCTATAGAAGATGGTTGAGTCATTTGATACACTGAAAAAATGGTGACGGGAAGATGGAAAAGAACGAGGACTCGAACAAGATTGCCATGCAGTACGCTGCCATGGAACGAGCTCAGAGCCGAATGGGAAGTACGCGCACGCCACCACCTGCGCCATCCACTAGGAGCACTAGGTCCGAAACCAAATCTCGACGGAGGTCGGATATTGGCAGACAGATCTCGGCTGTTCAAGGATTTGTTTTCTTCACTCGGTCCATCAATGTCTTTGGTAGGAAAACCAGGACTACGTGCTCCAGACATTTTTATGCCTGGTCCGGAAGACGAGTCACCGGAAAGTACGCCCGTGATGAGGTAGATGACATGATCCACGAACCATACGGCGAGAGAGAGGACTATAGTCCCAGCAATGATAGCGAGGAAAAGGGTGAGGCAGATGCCAAACAACTCTTGTGGAGGTACACCAACAGTGTACGCAAATGATGAGATTCCGGAAGTAGCATTATCAGGAAGCATGAAAAGAACATTGGGAGCATTTGGGTCGATGTATAGGACGGATGAGCTGTCAGAGAGTTGGTCAGAGAAATTAGACGGAGGGTTATATAAAGCGGTTGAGAGCGGATTCCATCGCTCGTTGGAAGAAATGCTTATATCTGTGGGAAAAGATCATTAGTGTTCAAGTGAGTATGTAAATGTATGTATTTACTATAGGTAAGCGTTGACCATGCAGCCTGGCTTAGCAATGGGTCTAAAACATATCAAGAGTCAGGATAAAAAACTGCACGGGGGAAAAAAATCCGACGTACATACGAATGAAGGCCACTGGACAGCAACCATTGAAAGCGCGGCGCACCACTGCGCCTGGAAGATGAGATCCCTCATTGACGGCGTACCTGCCCTTCGCGTTACGGGATGTTTTATTAACGGAAGCAGCAGTCATTGACTCACAGAATCGCAACAAAGCCGGAGAAGTTGCCAGCCGCTCTCCGCTGATGGCACTGGCCAAAATATAGCCTGCACTTTGCGCTCGAGCCCAAGGATTTCGCCCTGGTCGTGTCAAACCACGGCCCCAGGCAGACACTATCCGCGCTATCCCGACTAAGAGCCAGTAAGCAATTGTGATAGCGACTGTGCCCCAAAATATCGCTACTGCGGCACCATACGGATTGTGAGGTTTTGGCGAAAGTGGTGTGGTATCTACTTCGATACAGACGAGCTCGGTACCCCATGGGTCGACCGCGCTTAGTCTGGTGTTGAGAGTAGTTAGAGAACGATGAGATCCCCAGGCAATGCTGGATGAGAATGCAAATGCGCCTATCGGTATTGGACAATAGTATGAACTATTGTAATCGTCGCCGGGAGATGTAAGGGGAGATGGAAGGCGCAGCGTTTCGCAGAATTTGGAACTGTTTGTGAAAGCGTTGAGTGTCAGTACTGAAGTTGTCGTAAAAAGAGTAGCTAGAATATCGGTCAGTTAGTGTGGCACATGAGATTTTGCAATAACACACAAAGTTCTCCACTTCCATTGGCAGAGTTTTGAATCTCTGCTGGAGTTGTCCCAAGCACAGTCAGGTTCAAATACTGTACAGGTAGCTCGTCTTGGGTGACTTGGCCGTAGACCATTGAAACGGAAAGTTTTTGTGCCGTGTTATTTCCATTGGGGACAAAACAATCGGTGAACGACAGACTAGCGGGATCACAGTTGACCTGAAGAAACAAAGCAAGCCAGAAGAGAAGGATGGAGACTTTGCTTGTCATCGTGTAGCACGATGACCAAGGTCGTGGAATGGACAGACTTTAATTATGTCATCACCTTTTTCTGAGCGCCAAGTTGAAGTAATTTAGCGCCAACGGAAATTTCAGTATATTGAACCATATACATAGGTCGTAAGTTACAGCAAGTGGAAAGAGCGAATACTCAAGCGAATGCCAATCCAGTGAATGTAGCTACTGCCCCGAATACAGCACCTCCAGCAGCGGATTTCATACTAACACCTCGAGTCGCATACATTGTCTGCTGCTTCTCAGCATCCAGCGTCTGATACAATCTTTCCGTATCCAGCTCATCTCGGCCTACGACGAGAACATTACGACCTGCTTCCTCATCCATCAAAAACCTTGTATACAAGCCTTTAGGTGCGCGACCTCGGAGCTCTGTCAAATCGGCTCTGCTTAGCACATACGCTTTAGCTGAGGAAAGTTCTTCCAGATGAGCTATGAAGCCAGCACGTTCCTCCATAGACATAGTACGAGCAAGGGGGCGGGGAGCAGTCGCAGACGACGGCGATACAATTTCAACGCTGATGGTTTCAGTGCTCGAAGAAGACGCATTGGACGGGGAACTCGTTTGTACGATGCCATGTTTGTTTTCCTCTGGAATGGAAGCAAAGCTGCTCCAGGGAGAAGGAGTAACAAGGGTACCTGGCATGATCGCTCTTGTCGGTATATCTCCACCAGCCGAAAGCATCTCGATTCTGTCCTTCCAATGATCTTCCTCTTCTGTTTCGCCACCCTTCTCATCATCAGAAACATCTCTACCAGCTGGAAGTAGCAGCGCCTCGAGATCCGAGTCAGAAAGAGACTGCAAAGTCTGTGAATGAGCAAGTGCTGTAGCCTTTTCCGATCTTCGTCGCTCTCTGATCACTTGTTTCGTGTCTTCAAATTCCACAGGTACGCTTGGAGGAGCAGGACCTAGAGAACGCCTACCTGCTCGCCGAGCAGGAGTTTTGCGAGGAGGAGTTTCCTGGCCATCGAGGGTTATAGAGCCCAATGCGTCCGAGAGATTGGTACTGCTCCTGTCCGACCCGTTTTCATCGGTCGGGGTAACAAAAGGACAGCCTGAGCGAGGATGACCGGCTCTCGGTCGTTTGCATTTAGAGCAGTGAGGAACCTTGCGAGTAGGAGTAGCGAGAGTGTCGATTTCTGAGGCGAATGTATCCTGGCCTTTCACAGGCGTGTTGTTAGCGCTTCGAGCACGCATAGATGGCGCCATGGTCAAATTTCAGGCGTCGTTGTTGGAAATTAGTGATGTTCAAGCTGAAGCTGAAGCTTTTATAGCTGAAAAGAGCTGAGATTAGGCCGTCGTGGACAAGAAGTGCAATGAGGCTACGGTAGACGATTCAGTACAAAGCAACATACCACCTAGAGAACAAAGGCTGTATATACACTGCTTTTCCTGCTTTTTGCCGACTGGCGAAGCTTGGACTACGGTAACTAAGAAGATGAAAGGGAATGTCGATAGTGGTGATAACGGTTGATCATAAAGGGAGGGACAAAACAATATGTAATCACCTCCGTGTACCTTTCAACTTTTTGGGAAAATGATCTTTTCCTCGATGAATTACTTTGCAGGTGATCAGACCAGGGAAGGGGAAGATCACCAGACATATGTGCTGCAAGCTTTTTGACTGTTACAAAACTCACTGAGAAAGGCATCAAAAGCTGTCCGCAATATTTCTGAGCTCAAGTTGTGCGTGGACCGGACAAGTACATATTTCTTTCTTCTCAACACCTCTAGTCACCCAGGCCCTCAACTCCGCTCCGTACCTGCTATGCACTTCGTGAGGCCATTTTTCCTCTCATTGGAACTTTAAAGATGCAATGTGCTCCCAACCCAACTTAGCATTCAAGTTCCGAAACTGGTTCAAGTCATGAGGAGCTGCAGGGAAGACTGATAAGAGGAGAGTAGGATAACAAAGGGATGAATGGGTCTAGCAACAAACTCATCTCACTTTTGGATGAAGCTTCCAGTGTTCATTGAGCTTGCAGCCTCTAACGCAGATACAGGAAGATGTCAATGGAAGTTTCAGCATCCATGGCTCCGGCTGAGAGGGGTGAGTTGCAGGCTCGAAATTGTTTTGTTGAGCAATCAACAGGCTCAAGAGGGAGTGCGTGAAGCACGGAACGTCAGTGGGACCATATCTCCACACAACAATCAGGTAAGAGTGAGCCGATGATTGAGTTTTGATAGTCAGGTGAGCTAGTGACCTGTAGTGACAGAGAGTTCGCGTCTGGTATCTTGCGGGACCAGTCTCGCATGGTTCACGACGGTGTTGAAGGAGTGCGAGGCAACTGCTGTTGTCAAGCTCAACAGTTATTCATGCTCACGATGATCATTGGGCCTCAGCATCGTGAACAGAAGCCGAGTGGTACAGGGCATGGCAAAGAACACAGAGGATCCTCCATTCTTCAGCTAACACTTCTAAACGATCGAAATCCTTCTGAACTCGGTCAAGTTGAGATATTCCACAGAATGACATCAAATCGAAGAAGATTTTTGATTTCATAGTAAGAATGGGGAATTTTCTAGGATATCACTGTCAGTTCAGCACATATCAGAAGAGAATTAGGAATGAGCGTACCGTACCCTCAAACCAAAGCTGCAGTTGGTCAAAAACATGTATGCTGGCTATCAGTGTCATGACATTCTGCAGCGAGTGAAATTCTGGTCCATTGAGATTGTCGATATTATACCCAAAACGCTCAAGAACAACAAGTCCCGATGCAGCATGATCTTTTTGTGAAGGAACAAATCAAGCGATAAACAGTAGAGCTATTGAACAACATACTTTTTTGTCATCGGAGAGTCTGAAATCTGTGGATTGTGGTATGATATGCGTGAACCGCGTGGCTGCCGTACCGTGTTCGTGTTTCTCTAGCTCTTTCGTGTCCTGATAATCTTCATGGTAGCCTTGAATAGAGCATTAGTCGTCGAAAATCTTGCTCGCGACGCATCGGTATCCATCGCGGTAGCGAGCCTGATTATGATGTTAGACACGACAGTAAAGGCAGGAACTTTGAACTCACCCGACCCTTAGTCTGCTGGTGGTTTGCCGGCGTTCGGCGTATTTCGTCTTTGATTTGTTCTTACGAGTGTCGAAAGAGGGCCGGCTGGGATGGCTAGAAAGGATTGGAGTACGGGAGCCCTTGTACTTCTTGACTGATACTCTGTCCAAATTATGTGATGGCGAAAAGGAAACTTACGCGGGCGAATGAAAAAATCGATATATGTATCTCCAAGTTCGTGGAGAGCTTGCACGATACAATTCTCCTGAACTCCTCTGCTCGCACGACATCGTTGGGAGCAAACAGGAGTAGATAGCCAAGAACTTAGTCCTTTTAGGACACGAAAGAATATCATCTTGTAAACTCCAGCTTGAATGACTTTGGCGTCGTCTTCAAGCACCTTCTTCTGGAAATCATACACGGATATGTATGCGCCTAAATGGTTCGAAGCTTGAAATTTGTATTGCACAATTTGGGGAGGAGGAAGAAGACCTGGAGACAGTCCTTCAATGATCATGACGATCAAGCGGGGATGAAGCGCTTTTCTCACGATAAATCGGCTGGAGAATTTTGTGAAAAATCGTGACCACAGATTATCTTGGAACAATCTGCCAAAGATTAGGCTGAAATGAATATTCAAAATCATCGCGTTTCCTGTTGTTCATGATTGTTGCAAGGAATAAATTTCGAAAATTCTCAGCAAACATGTTACATTTATAGGGAATTTGTACCTAATCACTTCCACAAGCGCAGTGTGAAGAAATCGAATCGTTCGGCTTTTTGCTTTCCATCCACAGAGACCACGTCGACTACTACGTAGTACCTGAACAAGAAGACCGTATCGTTGGACTCTGATTCTCAATGGGACAACTTGTCCTTCAACGATAACGATCGAAAGGGACCAACTGAAATATTCGTCTGAGATGTAAAGGATTTCGAATTTCGGATTCGTGGAAATGAACATACGACCGCTCTTTCTTGTTCCCTTTCCCAATACCATCGCCTTTCTCGTCTACATCTACTGTCACCGTCCATGGTAGTAAATGGCCAATCGCAGCAATTGTTTGTTTTCGAGCGTGGTTCCTGTGTTTACCAGTGCACCCAGAACGACAGCTTCACCTCCTGTGCATTTTCCAGATATCATCTAAGCCTTTGCATCCATCGCGCGAGCTCGACAAGCAAACGACTGCGCAATTGGTCATATCTTCGCACTCCCCTGGTTGAATACCCACATGCGGTCCGTTTCATAACCTTGCATGCTTATCTCCCGCCTTCAATACTTTCAAGTCCCGTCTGGCAGGCCTTCTTCTCTTCAACGAACCTGACAAGATCTATCTCTTCCATGTTTGAAATTTTTCCCAGCTTCGTCCATGTGGTATATTGGGTATATTTTGGGTTAGTTTATGAAAGCTTGTGGAACCAACTCCTTACGGTTTTTGCACCCATTACAGAAAGCTAGTATGTAGGAGCTAATAACCCGAGTATGAAATCCGTCATGCGACGAACTGCACGCCACCTCAGGCTCGCGCAATCCTCATCCCAAGTCGACGTTCAAAATACCAGAGCGCTAGATCGGATGCAGATCTCACCCGATCTACTGTCTTTAGACTCTCGATCTAGAGTAAGGAGGAGTAAGCATGAGTAGGTCCTGTTCTTCGCTCGCTGTTGAATATCCCTCCCGAGAACCTGACTTTTCGTCCCGCAGATATGTACCTCTCACTCATGAATAATGCCACTCGGTCTGAGGATGTTGTTCCTCGTGAAACTTTATCCGAACGACTGTGCTCTTTTCGGATCCGTAAATTTCTTATATCGAGCCGCGGTAGGCTTCATAGCTGTTGAAAGCCTTACCGGCGTACCGCACGCTCGAAGGATTTCAACTTACCGTAATAACGAAGATATCCGACTCATTAAGACATATCTACACATAACAGCTACTCGTTGAACAGGAATCCCCGAAGTACCCCAATTGAGCCCTCGCCGCGGGCGCCAGAACCACCTTTTGTTTGTGAAATACTATCTTACAGAATAGCGAGTTTGCAGCCAGTATGATATATGGGGAGTGGTTCAGCTTCCGCGCTTGCAATCTATTTTCCACGAGTCCCCGTCCACGCAAACGCCCTTCCAGGCCAGGATCCGAGCGTTTCAGCCAAAGCTTAGAAATGGCTTCGTCAGGTACATGTGAACTTTATGTTACGTTCCGCATGGAAGAAAACCTGAACGTTCTAGGCATTTCTCCTCGACCTTTCCCGTTCTCAGAGCCTACATTGACTTGAAAATTACAGAGTTCATACGAGGGAATTCTGACTCCGGTTACGCGACCTATACAAAGGATTCCGCGTCTAGATCTTCCGAGTTCTTGCATAATCGTATCAAAATATGACGTGGGTCTTTGTGTTCCTCAGAGCGTTTCAACTTTGAAGCACACTGGAATAATCTGTTTCCAAGTACATTCCACAGCATTAGGCAAAGTCTGCGCATGATAGTGACATCACAAAAGAGTTCTTTTCCCTTTCTCCAATCTTCTGTCACATTCAATCCTTGACCACTGTGAACTGAGAAGTTAAAATCAATGTATGCGGAATGAACCGCGCGAGACCGTCCAGCGTGTCACCCGTCATGAAAATGGGGTTGCGCTCACCAACCGTCACAACCGTCAGCTGTGTTTTGGAAGGTCCGTAAATCTAGTGATAAATCGAAAGCAGATGGAAATGGTGTGGGTAAGTAATGTTATATTGTTAATCTGAGTATATGACCCGATATGGAAGCGTCTAAGCCTTGCTTCGTGATTGCTACATCGCACAGAATGGCTCTCGTATGACGAAATCCCAAACTTCGCGGAGGATAGTCTTTTTCTGTTCTTTTGTCGCGACATATGTTTTAGGCAGGTTTTGACATCCTTGGATATGTGCATGCTAGAATGCTAGAATGTAGTGAATGCTGCTCCCAATACTTACACAGACGTCTTGACCTATCCGAACGCTGCCAGACAGTCATGCAATACCCCAAGTCGACCTTGCTTATCCGGATCCAATGATCACTACTGAAGCTTCTAGCTCAGTAAATCCACAAGAAGTATTGCAACCTACTGGCTCAGACTCCTACTGGTCTCCATTTACACACGACTGTGACATATCTCTTGATTTCTCTTGACATCAGGGTTTTGTCGTCATCCGTCACTATTACTGCCGTGGCTGGGGAAATGCGTCGCGACGCAAGCAGTCATAGGCTGATAATGAACACCGTTGGACATTAGTCGTAAGTCAGGTTGCACTCGCAGCCGCTCGTGAGTACTCAAGTACTCAATACGGCCTTTACAGTATGTGATGACAGACAGTATTAAGTCGTCCGTCAAGCTGCGCCTTGTACAGTTGTACATACTTATAGCCTGTCATGAATCAATGAATGTGATAATACTACCGGTGAGTACACACACAAGATTGGGAGCAAGATCATGTTGAGTACGTTGTCTTTGATAAAATGTCAGCCCCCAAAGTTAGATCTCTGGCTGTATCTCAGCACTATGTGCACTTTGGAATCGAAGGTTGTACAGATTTAAATGTTCATGTAGTAGCACACACCTTTCTCAAAAACTTCATTGTCGATGCCTCTTCAAATTTGGGTAAGGTGACCACGGTCGGAAGGCGCTCTATGGATCGTTCAACGTACTCTGTTGCCGTGATTTTCCACCTTCTACAGGATTGAGTATCATCGCCCCTCAAGCTGTCCGCAGGCTGCTGATACCTCGGTGACACGAATGGATTCCGAGGTATCCAAGAATTGAATGACATGCCTAAGCATCTATATGCCAACGGCGTCATATACTCTACCCTGCCTCTAACCCTTCAAAAAGTCAACAGACTGAGAAGTGCGCGACGCGTCAGACGAATGGGGGATGTAATTTTATGTGAGTTTGCGGGGTTTAAGTATGAGTGGTAAGCTCCTAGAAGTACAGTAGATGCGTCATGCCAATCTGCAAAAACTGAAAGGTTGGCTGCCTGGCTATCAGCAGCAAAAGCACTGAAAGAAGCCCACAAACGTTGCTTTCAGTGCATTTGGTGGGGGACAACGCTATGGTCTTTATCTAGGTTTTGCAGGTTGGCGCCTGCCTAACCGGCCATCAACGAGTCGAGTGCAGGTCGTGGTTAATAATTTGTGAAGAAGCAGAAGTTGTCAAGATATCATGAAGCCAGAGAAGCCGATACTAAGACGCCCAGAAAAGTTCCGTTGTTGCTTCCGCGCCGGCGGGATGTGGTGCCTTAATCTTATGTCATACTGGCATAAATCCCGGAGCATGGCGGAGCGCCCGTCCTCTCCGCCTTTCCCCGCCCCGGAGGTTAAGCTTTAACTCGGACCCATTAATCAATTTTTTAAAGATGGTTCCATTTCGCACTATGAGCTCCTCTAAGTCTAAAGGGAAAAGAAGGGTTACTCGGAACTCCTCTTGTGCTTTTGCTACTCGTTGAGGATTCATGCACATGCATGTCATCTCTGTACAGTAACGGAAACTTCGACTTTCTCCGAAGTTTGGCTTTCTCCGAAGTTTGGCTGTATTGTGTAGAAATCTAGATCGCTGTGAGCTGGGTTATGTACGTTTGTGTACCGGCTTTGTCTAGTTAGTGTTCGAATGCCTTTGCTAGAATGCTAGGTTCCCTGCTATTGTAAGTCTGCATACATACGAGGCGCTTTCTATCGTTGACCCCATTTTTCGCTTTCTGCTGTTCCTTTCTAATCATTCTTATGCCACGAATATCGTATCACAACTATTCGGAATACATGTACTACATCTGTTCGAACAGAACCTTTGTGAAGATGCAATAACTTTATTTCGACAGTTCAACCTCAACGTCCAGCAGAAAAGGGAGGAGTAGTCCTAATGCCAGACCCAAACCCAAACTTGTATTGGGCGACGGCTGGTGACGGACCTAGACATGCACTTCATATGGGGTATCCTCTGGTATCCTGGGGTATCTCAGTAGGACGACGGAACAACAACGGTACCCTCCTATCGCACATTCGTATGTAAAATAGCATTGCGCGCCAGGATCCTGGATGGCGAAACCGTGAAACAGCCACGTTTCTACATAAGAATTCGCATACCATACTTACCGGGATAGTACTAGCAGGCAAACAAAGTACGCGAACCTACGCGAGCAGGCCATAACAGGTCATTGCAACGTGATACTGTCTGTATCGAGCTGGACCTACCTCTGCAGCATAATTTCCTCTTGTATGAATTCCATCGATTTCTCTATCTGTTCAAAGTAGGAACAGCGCGGAAATTCAGAGGTGCAGCTAAGTGATCTCTTAAGCAATAAGTAGAGGGGGTCGGCATCTTGCTGTGGTTCAGGAGTGAAGGGTCAAGATCGGCAAGCGCGAATCCGAGCAGGGGCATTGACAAAAACTGACAACTGTAGGTCAAAACCGAAAAAAAAGACTAATTCTATATGGTAGTACACACCTAGTGAGCTGCCTAGATCAACAACTTCTATATTTCTCAAGCATGGCGCACATGGGGCAGCCTACGTAGAGGCGAATTCACGATAAAGAAAGCAGATAAGATAAAGACGAATCTGCTGAAATCTGAGAGAGCGCGAGAAATGCGCCACAACCCCAACAGGAAATCTTGTATTTTGATTCCCCAAATCGATAGGAGTCGCGCCACTCAGGATGAATGGGTAAAAAGGTTTTTGTGGTATTTACACGAATGGATCGTAAGTACTGGCATTTGGTAGATGGTCACCACAAGGACAGTGAACAGCATCGATTGTTGGTTCTGGAGAAATTCGACTGAGTGCAAAGTCCCGGTGCCACACACTTACACTTTCCTTTCCTTTCCCGGTTGGAAACATCGATCGCGACGTCTCCTGCGGTCAAATGCCAAAAGCGATCGGTGGACTGTGGAGGTGGTTCTAGTCCGGAAAATGCCCGACGCTGACCTCCCATTTTCGTGTCCTCCGCTTGGCGATCGAAATTCAATGAAGAGCCCGACGGTTGGCAAGAATATGACATCGTTGACGATGCAGGGCTTTGGAGGTGGAGGGCAATAGAAGGTCAGACCAGGGTCAAACCATCCAGGACAGGAAACTACGCCTATTGCTATTAGCGTGAAACGATTCTAAACAAGATGTCGGAGTCTTGCTTCCAGAGCGGGTCTGTTACAGGAGACTCTCAAGCATCACCCGAATCCGAAAGTCGTCTGACCAGGTCTGACCTCTGAGAAGCGCGGTTTTCAGGTCACCCGCGGGGCCCCAAGGCATTGTGATCTCGTTTAAGGCAGTATGGGTTCATTAAGATGCAAACGCGCTAGCAGGTAATCATTAGGCGCGACGATAAGAAATTGCGCGAGAATGGCTGGTTGGACGAGTTTCATCAGCCCATATGACGCCCTACCGTCTCCAACCATAGGCTGAAAGCTCCGATAAGGAAAGGGAAGAACAGACAGATAGTGTATCCGTCGCCGTCGCTGACTCCGATGTACTACTCTCCGTATCGCGATCCATCTCCTAAAGTAATAAGCCTCCTTGCAATGAATAAATGACGATACGATGAAAATGGAAAAATGGAACCAAAAGAAAGTTTTGAGGAATTGACTAGTGAAAGGTCAGCAATCGAATCGAGGTGGGATTTCTTTAGGCACCTTGAAAAATCGAGAGATGAAAATTGGTAAGTGGCGGCGAGGGCATAATATTGATTACACCGATATACCCGACTCCGACTTGAGTGTATTACACTGCAAAGTACACATATCAATAACCAAGATGTATCCACAAACCAAAGTCTTGCAATGATATCAATATAAGTTGATGTTATAAGCTAAACACCGTTCCAACGCCAAAATGACACAAGCATAGCTTAAGCAGAAGTCAGAAGCTGCAGTCATAGCCATGTAGCCTTAGCTTGTATCAAGACGGCAGAAAGGCAGAGCTTGACTTCTTCTTTAAGGTTGGATCTTCGAATCTTTGAAATTGCCAGGTCATCCCAGCACTAGAATCAAGACAGAAACAAGTAACGTTAGAAATGGATTGGAAGCTCTGTATCAAAGGAACTCGCGAGTTTTTCGGTACTCAATGCTTGGAAGAAATTGCAAGCGATGTCTACGTACACCAGCAGGTGGTAAGCTACATAGTCTTCGGTGCTCATTAACGTGTCTGTCGATAAATGAAATCGAATCGTTCAATCGCATTCGCTCATCGTTCTTCCTTTGGTGGGGTGAATGTTTTTCGGTGACTTACTTAGTATTCGGTGCTCGGTTGTCGGTGCTCGGAAGTTTTCTGTGAGAGTCTCGGCATCGAATTGAAGGAATGAAAGGTTTCCTGTGAGAGAGTTTTGTATATTTCTAAATGTCAACGAGGATAAGACACCTACCAACTTACTCAGTGGGTCCTGGGCGGGTCGTTGAAGGGTGTCTAAACACAGGACACGGAGAGAACGTCGTCAGAAATCAGAAAGATACTATACAATCTAAAAGAAGACAAAACGCAGAAAAGAAAAGCAGAGATGGAGACCGAGACTTGAAACTGGATGGAGGAAAGCGATGGCTGATCTATGTGGATTGATGTATCATTGCTGCATCGTCGATCCAACCAAATTGCAGTAGCCCATCAAAGTCCGTAGAAGACTAGTGAACGACATTTACTTTGGTTGATGCGTTTGCGAAAGGCTATAGCTGGATTTTCGTCAAGTTACCGGACCCGTGTTCAAACGTTCGAATGGTTCAAGGGGATTTCCTGAAGAATCCGGCGTAAGTAATCCCCGTTCTCTTTATCAGAGCATTCCATAACTCGGACGCGTTAATCGACCTACCAGTGATAATATACTAACGATAGTTCAAATGCAAGATGTATGAAGAATTCGAAGCTTCCTCATTCCGAGGCTAAACTTGAAGCTGAGTGACCAACGATGAAGACGCGGGTAGCAAACAGTTTCAGAGGCGACGTACCAGGAAATCGAAGCTTTGTTGCGCCACACAGAGTGATCTATAATAGAGGAACGATCTGGGAGCATAGGAGAGGATTCATTCCGGCCGAGATAATGATGTTGCCTGCCTAGCTAGGTATGAGGATGGACGGATCGTTCAGTAGAGTCACTGGATGGCTAAAGATGGAAAGGAAATCAATATGGCTGTAGCTGTACTAGCACACAGCCCGGTTTTATTAAAAGAGTTGTAGCATTGAAGTGGTGCAGATAGCGAAAACTGAAAGGTCGATAGATTAGAAAAGCGTTATGTATGTAGGTAGAGAAGGGACAGGATTTTGAGGCAACGATGCGAGTAGAGACAATGGAGCTTTACTGTTAATTGTGCAGACCCATAGTGTATACACACACACAGCCTGAGTGCCATCGAACGTTGCATGGCTAGTACAGTAACTGAGTAGAGGTTGTAGGTCATTGGTGGTATTCACCAGCCTCGTTCCACCGCCGAACCAAAGGAATGGGTGTGTGGGAGAACCAGTTCAGTCTGGGGTCAGCTGAAAGACCCCGAGAACTGAGTGTCCCTGAATAAGGTTTTGGCCTCCGCATGAACGGTCACGCGTATACGTAAATAAACAAGAAAAATAATGTGAAACGGGGACAAACAAACCATTTCCAATTGGAAAGCGTCCTTATCGCATCTGAGATCTTGGACCTTTGTGTGGTCGTGGAGTGGCAGATCTCGATTACATTCTGTATTTTTTGGCTGTACGTACAGAAAAACAACTCCCACTGACCCCGGAGACCAGAGCTTGCTTTGAGTTTTGTCCGTGGACGTATCACCTTTGTATCACCTTTTGAGTTGCTGGGAGAGCAGAGAGCTGTCTGTAGCACCGCCATGCGCACGGAAAAGAGCGGCAGGGAAAAAAGAAATACGGAAAGGGCGCAAAGGAAGAAGAAGGAATAACCAATTTCTTAATTCAACTGTTTGTCCCACCCCGGAAAAGGAAACAGGTCCCAAAGCCAGGGCTCACACGGCAAAATGCAAAAGGGTTCAAAAGGTCGCGGGTCTTTATAACCAAAGGGACGAATACCCGAAACGAAGAAGCGACCTTTTTTTTCTATCTAACATTTTCTTCAAGTCAGCCAGCCTTGCTTGCTTCTACTTCTTTCCATCTGCAAATGCTTTCCGACATGGACGCGCTCTCATTTGACGGTTACACGTCGTACTCTGACTCCTCTGCGCCAAGAACGCCGTCCCCGCGGGCTGATCTACCTTACCCTTCACCGACACAAATATACGATGAGGAAGGGAATGTCGGTGCTCCCTCTGGATATCGAGGCAGTCTTCTCCAAGAACTCTACGGCCAAGAAGAGGAATATCATAAACAACAATTGCAGCAACAACACTCGCAGTTGCCACCAACCTCCTCACACCCAACCATGCCTCGTCGCGCTACCTTTCCTTATGTTCGTCACGATGCACCTTCATATCCCCCTACATATGACATTTACGAAGAGTCGTACACTGTCGTTCCATCTAACGGTCCGTCCGGCCCGACATATTACCAAACCCCTCACAACCCGTATCTTCAACAACACCAGCAGTCTTCGCAACACCACCTTTCCTACGGCCCGTCATCTTCCGGGATGTTGCCGGCTCCGAATATGGGTGGAATGCCTGGCATGCCTATGGGCCCGTATGGTCACTTGCACCCTGTTCCGCCTGTTCAGCATACAGATGATGCAGCCAGCAAGGAAACTCAGTATCTGCGCCGACGGTGCTTTAATTGTCACACTACTGAGCCTCCTTCTTGGCGTCGGAGTACACTAAATCCAGGCAAAATAGTCTGCAACAAGTGTGGTTTGTACGAGCGTACTCATCTTCGACCAAGGCCACTCCGCTTTGACGAGCTCAGGGCTGGTGGCAAGTCTCGTAAAAACTCCCTTTCGAATGGCTCGGGAGGAAACGGAAAGACCAGTCCTAAAAGCCCTGGAAAGAGTCTTGTGAAGAAGGAGAGTGTCGATGTTGGACTCGGAAGAATTCGGGGCAACAGACGAAGCAGTGTGTCTAGCAGTGCTGGTTCTGGCAGCGATTGGGATGATAATGGTGAGCGTTTCTTCTTGATGCACCTACCCACCATTTTCCACTTTTTGTTCAATCGTTTTTGTGTTTTCCTCTTTCTTTTGTTATTTTGTACATTTTGCCAACATCTTCCGGTTTCTCCCGCAACCAGCACAACCATCTCGACTATACCCAACTCAACCGGAAATGCAATACTCGTATGACTCGTCCTCGTACGTCCCAACAAGCGGCTATGTCACTTCTTCGCCTCCTACCGATTCACCGACGTTCGGTCCGCCCGCTGAACTTTACGGTTCTCCTTACACTCATTCTGGTTCTCCTTACCATCAACAATCTGCGTCGCCTTACCATCACTCCCATTCCTCAAACTCTCCGCCCGATACTACCCATCCTGAACTCACTCTTCCTCCGGTCATACCCGAAGAAGCGACACCGACAAAACGGGCATCGAATTAGGCCGTGTACACTATCATAGAGAAGAAATAAAGAAGAAATAAAGCGAATTCAGACACGCTTACAGAATACCAAAAATCAACCCTCGATACCTGCATTACCATTCACCTTTCCGCGCTTCGTTCATTTTTTGCTTTCTTACTTCACGTACATATTTATACCTATATTTGTGCTTTTCATTTCTCTGTTGTCGTTCTCTTTTCTTCATCTATCAAAGACGCTGTATTTTTTGTATCATTATATCCCTCTATGTCCGCTTGTGTCAAAAATCAAAATGCTGATCATATTCATTCTCTTTTTCCTCCTACATGCGTGATTCTAGCTTCAATCTACAGTTCTGCAAACAACTCTGCATTCAACTCTCCAGCAGGAATGCTTGGGCACCAACAGTTGCCTTCCTTATCTCCTCAGCCACCGCATTTGGGTTTAGGTTTGAATTCAGGGTACAACAGCAACAGTAATGACTTTAATCCCTCCAATTCACCTTCACCGCCATCAAGCTCAGCGGGTATCAGGTTACCCAATGCACCGCTTTCCGATATCGCAGAGTATCGCAGTAACAGTGGCAATATGAACGGTGAATATAACAGCGGCGAGTATATTGAGTACAATGAGTACGAGTACGATCGTAACAACAATGAACCAGAACTGGGGTATCCAGAGTCATACGACTCTCCATACCTGAACAACTATAATCGTCTACCCACCTCAGTATCTCCCTCACCTCATCCTCGTACTCCACATTCCCTTCCACTCCCACTCAGCTCCACCAATTCACCTTATTCAGGGTCTCACCTTGGCTCTCCACATTTAGGTTCCCCACATCTCGGTTCGCCGGGGAATATGGCTCCTAGCCCACTTGCAGAGGCTCAACTCCTTCAAGCTCAGGCGTCAGCAGGGTCGAGCTCTAATGGAAGCACGAGCACGTTGATGGATATATCCTCTTCGCCCGAAACTTTGGTCAACCCAGACTCCGCCAATACAAAAATTTCTCCGATGTTAATGCCACCTTCTTTGAGCCGAGAACTCACTGCTCCTGTCGGCAGCGGCCAACGCAATAAATCGCACACTATAAGCGCCAGTACCCCGTATGAAGCGTATCTGAATGCTTCCAGGGAGGCGCGAGGCCAAGAGAGGATGCTGTATGGCACTCCTCGTGAACGAAGCGGGTCCGTGTCATCTGCTTATTCGACGCACTCCGCGAGCTCTGCGAGTTCGGCCCATTCTTCGCGCGCATCTTCCATCCTTCTCTCTGCTCGTTCAGTCCATGCGTCGTTGCCTGAAATCGAAGGCGATGATACTGTACTGGTCAACGTGAGTGGGTCGATGGATGAGTTGCATATGGGCTTGGGTGGTTTGCATGAGATGCACGAAACTTTGGATCCATCTGTCTTGCATGGAGAGAGGGTTTGATCCATGCGATATTCGTTATGTCAATCAATCGGGCCTTCCTCAGCCACTCCAAGTACAGGGACAGTTCTGAATCTGGATTTTGAACTTTCTGTCCTCTGAAATTTATCTTTTTTTCGCAATCGTTTCGTTGCGCGTATCTTTATTCTTCCTTCGTTCTTCTATTTCGCTTCCAAAAAAACATGCGCGACACCTTTTCGTAAAATTCGACAATTTTGTCTGGAATTATTTATTTGTCTTCTCTACTCCGCCGTTTCCCCACTTCATCCCTCTATTTTCATCCCTCGTCCCATCCAGAACCAACCGATCTGTTATCTCATCTCACTTCCCATCTCGCCTTATATCTATTGATTATCTATCACTATTGTCATTATTTCCTTTTTGCTCCCTTTATTTGCTCCGTGTTCGCCGTTGCCTTTGTCTGCTCTCATCGTTTTTGCGAAGTCCTACCGCAACGGCTTCCCTTTCCTCGTTTGTTGGCTATTTCTGGTTTCTGGTTTCCTTATCAACCCGCGCCACATTGCTTTCGCTTCCTCCCATTGTTTTTCCTTGTTCTCAGCACATAGGCTCGCACATATTCATTCATTCATTTAAGCCTCTTTTTCTCTTTCTTTTTGTGCTTCTCTGGTGTTCCGTTCGGCGTCCTGTCGTTTTTCTTCTTCCTTTGTTATGATGTTTGGTTCTTTGATTCTTGTATCATACTTTATGAGTGAGTGCCGGGACTCACTTTACTCGTTTTTGGTTCTTCATTCACATCGTTGTTACTTTACCTTTGTTTTCTCTTCTTCCACACATAACGCGTGTGTTTCCTTCCCTTACGTGCTCCCAATCCTTCTTTCTCCTTTCATATCTCTGTCGGAATAGTTCTCGTTTTCCCATCGCGGTTCTCCTCATGTTGTTGTATGTAATGTGTGTATTGTGTGTTCAATTACCTATGTACGAAGTAGTGTTAGGTATACTATATGTGTTTATCTCGTGTTTACAACTTGAATTTCCGTATGAGTAGATGTGTGCACCTTCTACAACAGAGATAACACAATCCGCAGGTTCCGAACTCCCTAGGCTTTTGCTATAATCTATTCAGCTTGTGTATTGTAAAGCGTCCTTCCAGAAGCAGTATTACGTTGGTTTTAAGTTCCGAGGGTATTTACTGACCCATATAATACTCCCATAAAGCATGTACCGCCATTCACTCTAGGTACCGCGTTTCTGTACGCACTACCACCGACCTGTGCCCGACTTCGATGACCATATACTCCGAGCGCTCCAACGCATGTCGGGAATGCCCAATATCATTTCTGACACCGTTTTTCCAGAAGAAAAGAAAAATCCCTTCAGGTTCCTTCTGAGTTCGAAATATCCCGAGAGTTAACTCAATAAGATAGTGAGTGCCATTGAAAAATTCAATGAGCTTGTCTGATAAGACGGTTATAAGCAATATACACCAGTCAAACAACCTCACTGAGCCTCGAGTACATGACAGCAACATAGCACTTGACGTTGTTCCTGTAAACTGACCTGAAGTAAGAAGTCTGAGGGATCGCAAGCTGCGTCGTATACGTCCCCGTGCGCGCTAGCAGTAGTCAGGTCTCCTCTGCTCTATGCAAGTGAGTGGTGCCAGGTGGTATTCCAACAGCACACAAGTTACCAGTGGTACATCTACGCCTCCAACCAAACTGTCTCATGATTCCGAATAGTCATATACTTGGATTTCTTGTGCCTAGTCAACGACAAGCTCCCTAGTACCGATTCCGTGGAGATTTTCACCTTGCTTCCAAGTCTTGTTATATTTGCCGTACAGATGATAAAATATCTTTCAGATTCTTTTACAAATCTCTCTCCCTTTCTCCGATCCTTCGAGTACCCTAAAACGACACTTCAGATTGGACTTCTTGACCATCGGACCTCGTAGCCTCATCGACTACGAGGAACAGTGCCGCAATCTTGCCAGAATCTCACAGAGCTTGCTTCAATGCACCCAACTTGCCCAGAGCACCCGGGGCTACTATATAGAGTCTAAGGTATATATTTCTGTCTTCTCTGAGCTATTTGTGCAGAATGCGGGCAAAAGTATCCGGCCGTGGCTTCATAAATAGCGGTGGCGGTTTGTCGATAACTCAGCGAAAGCGAATACTTTCCAGATAGCGCTGCCGGATATGACCTTCGCCACCGACGGCTATACAGCCCCCAATAACAGTACTAAGGTGAAAGTCCGATTGCAGAGGCGCTACTTTTCACACAGGCACTCCGTTTCCTCTAACTTGAAGGGTCGAATTATTATTATTATTATTATACATACTGGGTAATATACGCAGGCGAAAGTGCTTATTCCCGGAATGCGTACCCTGTGTACGGCCACGGTTCTCGTGCGAGAAGAGTTAAACTCGGAAAGTCTTAGCTTTACAAATGACCCGCCCCACAGTCTCCAAAGAAAGGCAAATAGGCGCCCATGCAACCTCAATCACGACGTCACTACCTATCCATCCAAAGAATCTGAATTTTAATAACCTATCAACGTAGGCCCTGGGCAAGTCCGGGACACACGCACACACTGATAAAATCCACAGGGAGTGTCTTCGCCTCTGAGCTGCTAAAGGATTGAGTTACATTACGTGCATAAGTTCCACATGAGCCACAACATATGTGGTCAGATGCGCATTTTCTTTACAGTTCTTACTCAGTCCGTGGCCAGAACAAGCACCGAACAAGCCCACGAAAGTATGGTCTATGAGAAATTAGGGGAGCTTATTCATATGACGGCCCGGGTTAAACTACCAAAAGATACGCACTGGCAAGGCTATGACTGGGACTGTTCAAGACTGTACATGCATGGAGCTTCATTCAGGGGGTTGGCAACTTGGCATTTATCCAACCTAGCGCCATATGCATATGCTCTGTCACAATATTATCCTAGCTGAGAAAGAGATTCCAATCTCTAATAGGCAACTTCCGAATCCTTCTATGAATTCACGCGATAAAACTTCAATGAGCCAAAATCTGCAAGAGGTTTAAGCAGCCTCGAGGCACAGTCTTCAAACAATTATGCATACCGCAAGTCAGTAGTACATGGATAAATCCGATCTAGCATAAACCAGCAAGGATGATTACACTGCGTACAATGCTTACGATGTAATGGCTGACATGGCGCTGAGAGGGCTAGAACAAATTAGCATTGGGGACATGGTTTTTCTTAGCTACACCAAAATTGAACGCAAACTTGAGACCCCGATTGACTTAAGTAATACCAACAAACGTTTCAGGGATTGTAAAAAGGGTTTATTTGGCCGACCTTTCTGCGTGCTGGCAAGATTCCATCGCCTGGACTCAAGCAGAAAATAGGTCTGATGTACTCACAGTTACGACGGACGTTCAGCTTGAATTGTGTTCCTATTCCGTGATTTTTTTTTGCTTTGACAAGCCTGGATAGTCAACATGAGTCAGCGTGAAAGGTTCCATGTCAGGGCAGACAACTGGAACACGGAGGAATTGAGTCTTTATTCAGGTGTCAGGCCTGTACTTAGTTTTGAACTTCTCCTTCTCCTGATAAGACGTAGCTGGTATAGATTCCGAGAATCCGGGTTGTGCAGTAACCCGCGGCCCCGCCCAGGAAGAAGCGAGAAGAAAAGGTGAGCGCCGTGTCATCCGGAATTGACAGTAGCGGTAATTCTTGCAGGTTATAACATAGGAAGAAGAAATACGTAATGGGGAATCCGTCACACGACGGTTGGACGCAGATTGCCTTATTTGATACCATTTCCTTGGAAGATTCTCCTCCCGTATCTCGGGAGGTAGAAACAGTTTGCGCAGGCACGCTCTAGTAGTAGTACGTTCATGTGAGTGTGAACCGAACAGCCTGGGACGCGTCAAGAATGTAGTCGTCAAGGTCAAAGGTGTAACAATAGTGTAAATGCATGATTGACTTATGGAACAGCCTGCACAGGTTCAACCCGGATTCAAGCTGGTCGCATGAAGAATCATCGATCACGAACATCTGTGAAAGCAAGGATGAAAACCCAGGATTCCGAACAGGGAGATGATAGCAATTCCAGTTCGACAGCTTTCATCGAAGGAACCGAGTACACTGAGCGAGACGCCAAGAGTCACCGAAGAGGCTGGAGTGACTGATAGTAACAGCATCAAATCGAGTAAAAACCTAAAGGCCCCCTCTTCCTCCTTGCGTTATCCCAACCCTATCATAGTTAGAATGAAGAGAAATTTTGTAGTAGACGTAGCTTCTTGTCCATGGGCATTAAGTTTTGACACGAAAAATGAACGGTGAACTGACTCGCCATAAGTGGATGCATAATCCGAGACTATCACTGAGAAATCTATAGGCTGCGACGGATGTTTCGGGCTTTTGGCAATGATTCAATGATCTGCACAGAGTAAGTGTGTAACAAGCTAGTCGAGGATGGTTGCAGAAGGCTGTCCTCCGAGAGAAATCATGTCCACGACATCCGATTTCCTGCGTTTCACCTATGGAGATGCTCATTTCGGTGGTTCTCTGGATGACATGCTAGCATGGAAACAGAGGAGGATATCTGTGGCTTTCTGCCGCTGCGAAATGTCCGAGATTGGAAGGGCTGTACGTCCGAACGAACAGCCTTGAACAGCTGAGCGTTTTCAAGTTTGACTAGTGTCAATCGATAGAACACTTACTCTTAGTCTATGAGCCTAAAGAAAGTCTAACTCATCTCCGCAAAGTGAACTTGTGTTTATTGGAGCATAGTCTCCCGTTGCTCATCAGGTTTCATTGGGATAGATTACTTGCTGAAGATTCGATCTTCAATATACGGATAATAGATGAAGACAACGCTGATTGTAGAAGACATGACACGACCCAAGTACCACTGACACTCCAGATGAAACTTTCAGTCAATTTTGGGTACTGTATGTACTTGCGAGTAGATGGTGGATGAGAATTGAACGTCGAACATTTATTATATGACATTGAGTAAGCTGAATCACGTTTCTCCGTGACAGTGACCCAAAGTCGGACCTTGAGACTCCAAGTTGTTCATTCAAGTTGTTGCAATACCATGGACATCGACGAAAGCAGGAATCGGTACAAACGTCTTTCTTTGGCGGGAGAATCTACTTTATCTGTGGTCTCCATTCATTCCACATCTTTGGAAATCTGCGAAATGGTCTACGGAGAGCATTCTACCTCCTACGATGCTGTTGAACGATTCTATGAAGCCAGTGCGAGTGAGCTACGATTGTCTTGTTGTAGAATGAGGACTGATCATTATGTTCCACAGTGTAAGCTCCCGAAACTATAAACTTAGCGCATTATGAATTTATTATTCATTCAGATATGAGAATCCACTGGTAACCACCACCTCGCGAACAATGCTCACTGATATCCTACGGATTTCTCGCCAACTGAGCGTGGTCAATGTACCGCGTCCACTGGCGGTAGTTTACTCTTTCTTTCGTCTGCAAGTTCCAGACTACCTAAGCAGCCCATGGATTCATGCGTTGCGAGCTTGGACGGAAATTGATGACATTTGTGAGACCGAAAGCTTTGGTAATTGTCATCGATTTGCTTCACGTACTACAACTCGTTGACAACATTGGATATCAGACGGTCATCGCAAAACCATCGTTGAACACACACTCAATGTCCTTGTCTTTCCTAATATACACTCCGATTCCGGAACTCCAGCAGCTCGGTTCAGTCATTCTACCGAATCTGCTCCGCCGACACCAGGCTCCCAGATACCTCTGTCCCATCCCATTCATCCGTCTTTACCAATCCCCGGAACCTCTCTGACCGTTCCTTCCCCATTCCATCTCAAACTCCGCATTATCACCCGTTTTTCCTTCAACGAACAGGGCCGCATAACCCACCACAGAGATTTCTGGGATGTCAAAGACGTCATGGGTCTTGTTCCCGGTGTCTCATTAGCGCAGTGGATTGGGACAAGATTAACTGCGAGAGGACTGTCTTATGCTTCTCGAGCATGGTTCAAAACATCGGGCGTACAAGCGTCTCCCACGGAAAATGATGCAGAAATTAGAGAATTGGAAAACGGCTACGGACCTTCATCCTCTCCCGCGGCCGACTATGCTAAATCTACCCAAAAAGACTTTGCGGATTCTGCCGTGAGCTACGAGTAGTTTACCTGCTAAGGAGCCAACTGCAACCAAAATTTACGGCTTGGTATCCGAAAGTCAGTATCACGATCACAACTGCCTTGTCCTGTGCTCAGTCATATTTTGTTCGTGCTTTAGGATGATGCCATAACTCGCTGTGTACTGTTGCGTCAATTCTCACCCGAGGTCGTCGTTCAACCACATTGTGTTCAACTCTTGCTCAAATTCACCCATGACCCTGGCCACTGTCCAACCAAGATCTGTGAAGTCGACTTTTGAAGATAGATGGCGGTTCTTTTACCTTATAGGTCATAAACTACATCACCATCAAAGATCTAGAGGAGAGACCCCGGCCATCGTGATGATACAAGCTCTTTCCCTTCACGCCACTTATCACTCAACAGATCATGGAAGAGTGTAGTAGATGGTTGGATGCGCGGTTGACGTTGCAGAAACTTTTCAAGGAATGGCTGTGCAGAGGAAGGTTATGCTTGATATTTTCCTTTCAGAGCTCGTTCAAACAGATCGGTGGTACTTGTCAAATATCAGCGATGATCATCCCTTTCTCAAAGATTCTTGTAACATCTGCAAGTTGGACCTGTGCAATGAGCCCGCGTGGATGCGGATTTTGTCGATAAACATTTTCCGAAGCCGGCTGTCAATGTAGACATCCTAAACACAAGGAAAGAATTGAGTATGAAACACCGAGTTGCACACATCGATTTTTGCTTATCTTGACTGTATGTATCTGTTAGCTATGATAGATCACTAGATTTGGTTCTATGCAGTATGGTATGTATATTTTTTCTGTGCAGGAAGCCTCTAACTTTCACAGAGGAGAGAGCCTTCAACGCTGGTTGATATGGAGTCTCACACAAATGCTCCTTGACGGCGTGAGTGCGTTGTGCAATTCCTCCGGGGGAATGGTGATAAAGCTTGGCTAGACCTTGCGCAAGAATGGAAGTGACAATGTACGTCTACCCCGAGGTACTAACGCTCAAAAAAAATACACCACCGCAATAGCAGAAAGCAGTACTTGATTACTGTCATTGTCCTTGAAGATTGCTTGAACTGATGATAGCAAGATGATGGACTCGAAGTTGAACCTTGTCTTCCGTGTGCATAGTTCATCACTAACCACTAGCTAGTAGTACTGTACATATGTAGGTGCTAAATGTACGCTTCGAATGTAATTGCCATTATACGTATAATCGGGCGCGCCGAGACCTGACGCGCCACTAAATCACGTGATACGATATAAATACTGCAGTGTGATATTTTTCAACCGTTCCCCACCATGAACTTAGCAAGTCGGTTGCTACGGGTGGCGGCACGAACAAATAGAAGCTCTACTGGACTCACCTCACCACATCGACTTCTGGTCCCCATCCATACCCAGAGAAAAGCTGGCTACGCCACGGAGACGCCAGCCGATGCTGTGAAAAAGGAAGAATTCAAAGTAGCTTCGGAAGTACCTCCACCAAGTGGTATTGCTGATCAAATGAATGACGGGAAGACAGATTGGTCAAAGAGCTACCATGGACTTTCTGAGCAAGCATTTGCTAAGGAAGTTGCAGAAGTGCTTATGGCTCCCGTGGAGCCTTTAGACGTTGAAATCAAGCCTGGTACGCGGATTCTTTTTGTTAGGTGTCGGCCATGTGCTAAGATTGAAAGCTAGACGGTTTAATCTACCTGCCCGAAATAAAATATCGCCGCATCCTAAACAAAGCCTTCGGTCCTGGAGGTTGGGGTCTCGCTCCACGTACGGAGACAAATGTTGGACCGAAGGTTGTTAGCAGAGAGTACGCACTTGTGTGTCAGGGACGGTATGTACCTTGAACCATAAGACTCCACTGTCGTTTACTCCGTTCGTTAGCTTGGTAGCTATAGCTCGAGGAGAGCAAGAATATTTTGACCCTTCCGGAATACCAACCGCTACAGAATCGTGCAAAAGTAATGCTCTTATGAGGTGTTGCAAGGATCTTGGTGTTGCGAGCGAGTTATGGTGTGTAGCAAACAATCACTATTGGATTTTTTATTCTTACAGATTTTTGCAATCAGGGATCCTCGTTTCATTCGCGAATTTAAAGTAAAACATTGTGTAGAAGTCTTTGCGGAACATGTACCCACGAAGAAAAAGTGTGTGCTTCAGTACAGTCTTATTTGAACCATCTCATTTTTTTGCAACAGGAAGAAGCTCTGGCGTCGCAAAGACCAACCGAAATTAGGCTATCCGTACCAAGAGTCATGATTTCGATTCACTTTGCCTGCTACTTATTTAGCCTCATGGATTCACCCCTGTCCTAGCACATATGAGTATGTCTGAACAGCTATAGAAATGAAATTAATCGATAGGAACAGTAGACGTAAGTAGGCACATTCTGTAGATCTTGGATGGATCCCGGCGTATTCGTACTTCATCCCAACCACCACTTACCTTGAAATTTTTATCCTTGGCACACATAAGCCAGAAAGCATTGAGCAACAATAAAATTGGTTTGCTAGGTTATCTGAATATGATACAGGTATTCGTTGGGAAGATATACAATGATCAGTCGAATTCGCTATTATATGAGTAAGGAATGAATATGTAAAGGTGAAAACGAGGAGAAGAAGGCAAATCAATAACTTTACTGTAAGTATCCTCATTCAAAAGCCTATATAGACCATGGCCTGTAGGTGAATACACCGTACGATTCCTGTAAAATGAACAGCATGAATGAACCATTTACCACGATAAAGGTTTTTACAAATGCTTTTGAGTGAGTTGTAGTTCATAGATCCGATGTCTGTCTTGTTTCATTCTACTGGGCACCTGTGGCAACGGCGACGTTTTCACCAAAAGGTAATTGAGGAGTCTTGATACCTGATGAGTCCTTCGGAGCGAAAGCGCTTGCGGTCTCGATGACTGGAGTTAGCAGAGGTACGGCCCCATTCTCGTTCGCCTTGGCTGGGACATCCTTCGCAGGAGGATTGCTGGACCTATAACACGTATGGCGAATTACAAGATGACGGATGACTGAATGGAAGGAAATAGTAGACCAACGTTCGCGGACGCTTGCTGCTCGGCATATCCGGGGAAGTATTACTTGACTTCCCACCCTTTGCAAAGATCTATCAGTCATGTAGCTTGGGTGCATGATAACCGATTTGCACCTTTGTTCGTTTTACCGCTGGCTTGGGCTGGCGCTCACCAGGATCGAATACGTTGTCGGGTAATAGAGAGCTATAAAAGACGTGAATTTTGAGTTGCGGGAACCAATCACAACCAATGAGAACCTTCTGGTATTTCGCACTACAATTCCCATTGTCGCTTCATCGAATTTCTCCCACATTTTGACAAGTTTAGTGAATTCGGTAGTCGGATATGATATATCAAGTCGCCGTGGTCCAACGGCGCCAGCTATACATACATCATCAGCATCCAGTAAGCTTGAAATAGGCAGACATTACGTTGTTTGGGTTCAATTGCTAATCCAACGTAAAATGTTGTAGTGTGTACTGGTCCTGCACCATCTTTGCCTTCTATATCTTCCTTCCTCCGCTTCGCGATGGTCTCCGATATCTCACCCTTTGCAACAGCATGAATCTCCTCCTCCGAAATACAGTAACAGACTTGCTCAAAGCCCTTGATGAAAGGATGAGCGAGAATCAAGGAATCGACATACTCAAGTTTCATAACGAGCTGCCGTATACGTGATTCAACTGTGCCAGACCTGATAAGAAAGAGCGAGCGTCGCATGTGAAAGTGAAGAAGGAACAGATATGTTTAGAGCGCACCACTTGATCTGCAAGTCTGCATCACCTGTCGAAGCAATGATTTGCAGATAGTAGCGGTATTTATGGAAGAAGTCATGTTTAAGAAACAGTTCGGACCATTGGGCAGTGCCAACAATAACTTTGTCGACAATGTCAGCACCTGAACTGTGATGAGCCTATCGTGGTTTACTATTGGTGGACTATACCTACCCCTCTTGAATTCTTCGGTCGTAATCATTTGCGTTGAAGACGTTACATTGTGGGTTGCACACATTGCGGGATATGTCGGTGTGATAATCGGCATTCTATGCGCCCTATCCACCGGATAGAGCTATAATTTTGCGATCAGCATGAAATGTGGGAAGAAGTAGCGGGTAAATGTTATACTTTTGGGTTCCAGACTTTGACCTGTAAAGGGCCCTCCTCGATTTGTTTTAATAATACAGGTTGTGGCCACGACCTGAGAGATTCATTAGGTACCGACGCTGGGCTTTATCTGTGACCACGCAAATTTGCACACACCACTGGTACATGATGATGAAAAACCGGCTGACGATTGCCCCTGCAATCGCATTCGGATACAACTGACATATTCGGGCAACCAGCATCGCCCAGGCCACACCGCCGAAGAAACCGTTAACATTTGAATAGATAGCTCGTCCTTAAGGATGGATGATGATGGATGTGAGGTGGATAAGAGGGCAAGAATACTGATAGACATACGTTGCGCCCACAATTTGATACATCGTAACGAATCTCTGAAAACTTGGACATTAGGCACGAGCCGCAGAATTTCGTTTGCCACTCGAGAACCTGCAAGGGCAAAAAAATTCGAGTGTACAACTACACAGAAGAAAGAGATGCGTACCTCCTAAACTCCGCACGCATCGTTCATCTATATTGCGTAGCAGATTATCATCTTGCAGCGAAAGGTCTTCCGGTATTGACGATAATGCCAGCCGAGCCATCAGAAAATCCATCGGGATTCCAGAGATGTTTGCTGTGATGATAGGCACATACGCCTCCGGAACACCCTAGAGGTATTTTTAAAAATGAGCAGGGACAACTCATGACGGTGCTGACAGCCGAAGAGAGAATGATACGCACGGCTACCTCGGTTGCCCCGTCAAACTCTCTCAGCATAGGCTCAAAAAACTCAAAGAAGTCGTCCCGCGAAACATGTTTTGGGACCACACAAAGGGTATCAATATCGGAGCCAGGACCATGAACACCCAACCGGTACGATCCAGACGTAAAGATTTTGCCACCAGAAGCGACCGCTGCAGATTCTGATAAACCTCGCATTATACCAACTTTTTGAACGAATTTCTTGACCAAAGCAGAGACACGACCTAATACGAGCTCTCTAAACCTGAATCAGTAATCTGATAAATTGAAGTTGACGAGCTTCTAGCAGGAAAAAAAGACGATATGGGTTCTTCTTGAAAAATGATGTAGTAAAATCATTGTCCTCCCTCGGCGTTCTGACCCTGGGAGGAAAAGGTTGTGCCCATGAAAAGACTGTATACAATGCTCACCTTGTCCGCGCCTCTTCATCAGATTCAAAAGTGCCCTGCCGTCGAAGCTCCTCCATCAGCGTCGATGTCACTTCCTTCTCCCGTTCAGTGGATTCTACTATAGAAATGGGAGGTGTAACTCCCAAGTAACTACCAAGGATTTGAGCTGGAGCTTGCGCTTTAAATCTTGCGGTGATGCATACCCGCGGTCGTTAGTCATCTTGAAAATGTTCTTTTGTTTGTTCTTTGAGGCCAAGGACCGATAGGAAACAGGCGAAAGATGGCGATGAATGTGCTTAAGAAAAGAAGGACTGAAGGAATCAGCACCCGGCAAGCACCGACCGACGGACGAGAATGATCATGTGACTTTCATGGTCTGTGCGCAACTAAGTCTCTCTGACTCTGAGGGCAATTTAAGTTACTCCAATATCCTCGTAACAGTAGAGTGTATTGTACCGAAATAGCGATGTGGGATTTGAACGAAGAACTGTAATTAAGGATAGTACGAACTTTAACAACAATTTACAACAAAAGATAGAAGAGTATTCTACAAAAGATAATGAGTAGCAAATGGCAGATAGATAATAAAAAACATAAGTCTGAGTTTTCTCTCTAAGTTTTGATGTACTTCGACCTTCGCGAAGCCTCGTAAAGTCTCTGCATTTCGGCGCGTTTTAATACCCAACGCCGAATGAAGAATGCTGAAACCGCAACGAATAGTAGGCCCACAATGACACCGACTACAATACCAGCAGTCGACGAAGAGGATTTTCCGCTAGATGGAGATGAAGGCGTCGTTGCAGACGGGTTGCCACCAAAAGGCCAGTAATCTCCACCATCTGGTGGTTGAACGCAGGTCAACGAGTTACCATCGCTGATTGAGGTAAAATTGCTTTGAGTCGTTGACTGAGAGACCGTACTCTGGTCAATGACAAATGCTGCAGGAGAAGGTGTGGTATCGGATGAGCTACAATTGGGTCCTCGCGCGCCTATAAACGAAGTGTTGCCAAAAAGAACATTATTCTCTACCGTGAAATTCTTCGCAGAACTCATTCCAATAGCGTAACTGAAAGCACCAGAAAGACGGTTGTTGTAGACGTTGCCAGACAAGCTGACATTGTTACCGTATTCAGAGCCGAACCATGTCCGAGGGCCGATAGCGATCCCGATCCTGTTTGGAAGGGGAACGTGAGTGAAAGTTTTATCAAAGCATTGAGAACCTGTATACTTGATAATAACGTCGTCCGAGCTCGTGCCATCGGTTTCATTAGATTCTTCTTTCTCGTCGGAAAATCCGCCAAGAATCGTGTTGTTGTACACGACTGTATTCGTGTAGTTCCCGTTCCAAGGATCATAATCCACCATGTTAATTCCGCCTAAGAGCGTTTGCTAAAGATTTATCAGTCTCTAACACGATGAAGGTTTCAATGAAAACGAACGTTAACGACCCAGATCGTGTTATTATACACCTGGGTGCCTGGGGAGCCGAAAATGACAATCCCACCATCGGTAGGATTCTCAACCATGTTATTCCGCACGACTGCATTCTGACAGCTGATACTGAGTCCGTCTGCCCATTGCTGGAAGTCGTCGGTACCACAAGGCCCAACATCGTTATTCTGGACTGTAACATTATTGCAGCTAAGGGCGCCTTCCGAGATATGGAGACACGTCCAACCCCTAGGGTTATAAGACTTGACATATTCCACCAGCTGGTTAGAATTGGAACCACCCATTTCCACATTGCCCCCACCGGTGACAGGAACGCCACCATTCCGTGAGCCATTGATCTATAGAATGCCATGTTAGAGTCGCTGACATATACATGTTGGCTAATCGTGCTGTACCTGCACGTTACGCAGCCTGACTCCATCGCACTGAGCGCATGTTCCGTCGATAGCGGTGGTCTGTCCAGTCCCGTTGGTTACCGTACCGTTCACGATAATTAGAGCCCTCGAGTCGTCGGTCGGGTAACCTTCTGTACTAATTTCTTGATCAGCAAACGCGAAAAGTATCGGGGCTTGGATAGGATATTGAGTGTTGGGGCATAATGATAAAATGTATCCTTGGCCAGAAGAGTTTAATGCAACGTTCAAACGATCTGTGAGAGTGTTTGTTGGGTCTGCTGCAAAGCAATTGGACGCGCGAGGGGTATGCCTGCAACGCATGAGCACATGACGGAGAAAAAAAGAGATGAAGCATACCTGCGACTAGAGTAAGAATCCATAAATTTAGTACCGCCCATCTAAAGCAAAGGTAATGGAAAGGAAGGAGGAAATGAAAAACAGTGATAGTTGTTTATAGGTATCCAAACGGTGATAAAGAGCGTCGGCGGCGTAGAGTGGCCGTATTGATATCTGCGAACGGCAAGCCTCACCGTGAGCCTTGCGAATGAGGGCAGATGAAGGAAGGCGACTATCAAAAGTCGAAAGAAAGGACTTAAATAAAACCGCGCCAAGGCTCACGTTGAGTTGGTTGTGCATCAATTTCCAGGGCTTTCCCAGGGCTTCCCCTAACCTTCACCCTTCGTGTTATTTTATAGGTCATCCTCAATGCTCATATACATAGTGTAATAGAGCAGTCATTCGAATTCTTGGCTCAAGCCTCTTTAGAAACTCTACCTGCGGGTCCTAAATTTTGTGAGTTTGTTAAGTGAACGAGAACGATGGTGGTACGGTCTTGGTCTTGGTACAGGCCCACAGGGACACATAGGGGTCCGCTGATCACTAAATGCAATTAGGATAAAGACTATCGATTATAACGCGTTCCCTTATATATGCCCTCCAGAAGCCTCCAAGGATATCGATCTTTTCATCGTAACCGAACGTTGTTACTTACTTCATCTCTATGTCGGTAGCCGCATATGGAGTTCCGATTTTGGATGGTAACAATAGACGCCTCGGGGTCAAGAAAAGCAAGATCAGGAGTAGGAACATTGGTTGTTATTCCCAGAGGGTGTTTGGAATCTGGCAAGGAACCCCGTGGCGCTCATGCTAGGGAAAGGGAGAGCAGAAGCCTCTTGGGACGCCAGTATATTGGTTTTGGTTTGAACGGTGGTATATAGGTACTGATGTGCTAGATTCGCGCGCGCACAACACTCGAGTCTGTCTAAGTCTTGAACAGTCTGTCAAGCTTCGTGACGCAAGGTCGCGCAACTTGTTCACTAGCAGGCCAGCTTCGTTTCATTACATCTGTTTCTATCAATCATATGTTCAATAATTTGTTCTGAACGGTGGTCGTGGATCAAGGTCTGCTTTTCTCCGTCTATCTGCCTTGTCTTCCAGGTATCTTTAGCTTTGTGGGCTGGGTATTTTCGAGTGTTCTAAGTCTAGGTATCTCTCCAAGAGGTTCATGGCCTTGGAATAAATGCTGATGTCTTGTCAGATTGTCAACGACAGATCATCATTATTGAGAGAGACCTAAATATACTGTTCCCATGATCCTGGTTTTTGTAAGTCGATATATGAGGATCTATGTAAATTTTTGAATGCAGCATCGCTACCTTCATGGGAGTACTACCTGGTACTACATATGTAGTGTCTGGGCAATTCTTCATTTGAATTGAACGTATCGTATCAGATCGTATCATTCGATTTTCAATATCGGGGTTGTGACAAGTTCAAATTCGCGGTCAGATTACAGTCGACTCTAAGCAGGTCCAAGTCGATGATTATCTCTTTTCCCTTGTTGAGAATCAAATCTACGATATCAGCTTCGTGGAAATGCGATCAATCACAATGCACATTGTAGAGAACAGAAGCAGATGGACAGATATGTGTAAGTTCACGCCATTGTATTCCGAAGTTTATATCAGTTACAAGACGGTAGCAGACGGTATGTACATGGTTCAGTGGTTTCTTAAAATATTATATGCGTTTTCGCTATCCAGGGATTTGAAGGCATCCCCAGACTATTGAATAATATCAGACAGCCTGTCGAAAAAAAAGTTTGACTTCAACTTCTTCGCACCTTCCCGAGCTCTCCAAACATTGCACTGGCAGTAAGTACATACGGTGCCGCTCAAGGGTATTTCTGTTATCAGACAAATGTTCAGAGTCCCATCCGCGGAACAGTAAGAAAGATCGTCATATTATTTTAGAGACCAACAGAATCAAAGATGTACTGGCCAAATGCAATTTCTGAGCCGGTACAACGGAATCAGCATGAAAACTAATATCGAAAAGTTCAGAATGCTTACTTCGTTAAAGTTCGTTTCATGCATTCATTGGGAGAGCACTTACCCGGCCATGGGATTCCTGTAGTTCGGAAGCTGAGAGGTTTCTTCAGCTCTTCGTCCTGAGCAGTATCAGGCCAGCATCTCAACTTCAGCACCAATTTTTCCAATTGGCTTCAACATTAGTATAGCACACATGTTATAGACCGGGAATATCGAATGGTGAATAGAGGTAGAGAATCAACTGACGGTTTCCAAGCGTCTTCCGCCTAGTAGCATCTTAAGAAGAGTCAAGCAATGAATTCTGAAGCAGAATGTCCAAGAAAACACATTTCTGGCTAGGATGTCAAGACTCGAGAAAGGTCCCAGTGCGCGATGTCGACAATGTAAAATATATTGTCAGAGTCATCCATCTTCGTTATTCCCGAAAAATTAAAGAGATCAAAACGGAATGTTAGCGGCGATACGAGGAGCTCCGGTCTCTATCAGGATCTCCGTCTGAAGATCGACTACCCCGCCTGTACCTTTGATCATATCGGTCAGCTGAGGGAGACTGGCTATGTGGTTCGGAGGAATCCCGATCATGACGCTGTCGCCCCGTGGGTGAGCGACTATGTGGGCGATACGATCTCCCAGGAGACCGGAACCTTTCCAGGGTTCGTCCTCCATCAACGTCTCTGCTCTTACCGCCCCCAAAAGATTCCAACAACTTTTCAACACCCAGGACTCCAGCAGACTTTTCGCTTTTCTTCTTTCGCTTCTCCTTCTTTCTTTGTTTCCGGGCGCGGCGTTCCTCGGGTGTTTCGTCTTTGTGTTTGCCTTTTGATTTGGACTTCTTCGCCTTCTTGAGAGCTTTGGCTTCTCGACGTTTTTCCAAAAGGTAGTCTCGCATAGGGTCTTCGGGGTCGATCTCTGGACCAGAGTCTTCAGATGATTCAGAACCTGGATCGCCGTCTGCTTGAATAGTTAAAGTAGTATATTAGACTTCACGATAGGGTACCGAGCATGACAAACGAACCAATAATCATCTCAGGTTTCGCGTTCAAACTCTGTTCTTCGGCGTCGATCCATTCTCCATCCTCTCCTTTCGTCCGGGGTTGTTTGTAGTTCTTGACGTGATCTACACGCAAGGTTCGTTCAAGGACTTTCGCGCCATTCAGATTGTCTACTGCCAGCACGGTCGAGCGTTGATCTTCGTACATGATAAACGCGAAACCTTTTGCCTTGCCAGTATCCTTGTCACGAGGCATATTGATGTCCATAATCTCTCCGTACCTGTAAATCAGTCTAAGTATCGCTCTGCATTGAAAAACACGATGAGAGCTCACTGGGAGAAAATGGTAATCACGTCACCTTCAGTTAGTTCTGTGTTGAGTCCGCCAGCGAAAACATACGCGGAATCCTTGTAGTCGTCATGCCAGGACGCGCCAGACAAGCCCAATTTCAGCTCAGCATCGTTGATCTTGTTAATTTCCTTTACTACACTGGAGATACAGGTTCGTAAGAGCCTTTCCCGTTAGCTGAGGAACTGAAAGACAGACTTCATGATAGTTGGGTTCAAAAGCGTAACTTGTTCCCAGGGTCTATATTTGTGTGAAATTTTTTTCAGAACGTTACGCTCAACAATGTCCTTCTCATTACCACCGATCAACGATAATCCGGATGGAGGCTGGGGCCCTTCGTCGTCTAACTTTCCTGGCCAGTTCAAGTTCAAGGACATCCCCTATGCTCCGTACTCAAAATCAGACAAGCTCGGTCGTTTCGCTGATTGGAACGAAACGACTTCCGATACCCGTCAGAACGCTGTAGGGATGGTCTCTACACAGAATACGCGAACTGGTCCTGGTGGCAGAAGGAGAGAAGGAGCTCAAGCCTTTGGTAGTGGGACTGCGAGTGCTTTCGCCTATTTCCATGTTGAGGACGAATCATCTTTCTCCTTGGTCGACAACAAAAATGCCCCTCCTCGTCGTGGAGGGACCTTTATCCGTGGCAGAGGTACTACCAGAGGTGGTGTAGGTAATTACAATGCTAGGGGAGGTGCCCAACGTGGTGGCCGTGGTGGATTTGGAGGTAGAGGCGGGAATGCACAACGTGGCAGACGTGGATGGAGAGACTGGGATAAAGTGAGTCGAAAAGAGCAATTAAGAATGCTTTGATATTCAGATTTCTGTTTCCAGGGTGGGCGCGCTCGCGAATCTTCCGTGGTCATATCACCACAGTGGTCTATGCTGGAGGAAATCGAATTCCATAGACTCGCCAAGCTGCGTCTCGAGGTGGACGAACCAGAAAATATGTGCGTTATGATCTTGTCAATCATGAGAATCTACTCACATACTGTGAAACACAGCGACTCGTATGGGCGCCTGTTCGCCTACGATAAAACTTTCGATCGTATTACAACCAAAACTGAGAAACCCCTACAACAGCTCGACCGTATCAAGTATAACACAACAACTTCTGACGACCCTGTCATTCAGCAGGTTTGCTTCACTGTTTCCGACTTAATCGACTGCTCTTCTAACTTCTTTCATGGTCCAGCTTGTCAATAAAAACACTGCGACGATATACACAACCGATGTCATTCTTAGCGTGCTCATGTGTGCACCAAGATCTGTATATCCCTGGGACATTGTGATCGTTCGCGAAGGCAATAGTTTATATTTCGATAAAAGAGATGGCGGTCCATTCGACACCGTGACCGTCAACGAAAATGCTGCTGATCCCCCTCAAGACCCGTCTCCTCCTAATCCCAATAACCCCAACGAGAAGGTTCTTGATACACCCTCTATTAACTCCGCTACCTCTCTCTCGCTTGAAGCGACCTATGTCAACCAAAATTTTGCCTTCCAGTCCGTGGTCGAAACCAGTCCTCCACCTGCCGTCGACTTTTCCAACCCGAATCCTTTCTACGGTCCAGACGAGACGGAACCTCTCGCTTCATGTGGATACCGTTACCGTGTATTCGATCTCAGTGTTCAGGAAGACGAGGATTTCAAGATATGTGTTCGAACTGAAGTCGATGCTTATCTTCCCGGTTCTGGGAACCCTCGTGAAGGCCAAGGTTTGGTCACCATCAGAGCGTTGAATGAGTTTGATCCTAGAGCTGCTGGGGCTGGTGGTGCCCCCGATTGGAGGACCAAGCTTGATTCTCAACGTGGTGCAGTCGTTGCCACCGAGATGAAGAACAACAGCTGTAAACTCGCCAAATGGGCAGTTCAAAGTATTCTTGCAGGAGCAGATCTGATGAAAATCGGGTACGTATTATAATTATCATCAGTCTTCCTTCCTACTAATTGTCTGGTATTTAGATATGTATCACGGTCTAATCCTCGAGATGCAGCTCGTCATGTCATCTTGAGCACTGCGTCGATGCGTCCTACCGACTTTGCTGCTCAGTTGAATGTATCTCTTAACAATGGTTGGGGTATTGTCAGGACCGTCGCCGATCTTTGCATGAAGATGCCTGAGGGAAAATACGTCCTCGTCAAAGATCCGAACAAGGTACAGACACAAGTACCTTTTTCTTCATGCATGACTGATTCGTAACCTTCATAATAGCCTCTCATTCGCTTGTATGCTATTCCAGCATCTACATTCTCAGGTGAAGACGAGGATGGGGAAGGCTTTGAAGATGACGAAGCGTAATTTCATGAGCAACTTGAAATGCTTGATCATTACGGCCCATTGGAGGCCCTGAGGCGTACACGTACATGCAATATGTTTGGTGGCTGCTGGTGTAAACTTGATGTAAACATTGATGTCTGCGTTCCGTATAGAATTGTAGGGATCATTAAACTAGAAAGATTGGGCAGTGAGCTCAATTTTACAATATTACACACGTGACGCACCCGTGGCGTATTCCCTTCTCTGACCTCAGTTCATATTTGATTCCGAAATTCGTAGGCTAAGGGATGTCTTTTGAATATGCATCAGTTTCCAAAGGTACGTTGGAAGAAATGGCTATCTTGTGCGCACTTTTTGATGCTTGACATGCAGCTCTTATGATAAGCCTCGCTATGGCCTCTATTGTTGTTGGGGTCTTCGATGTAAAACACTACTTCCAACTTCAAGTAAGATCATAGTCAAAACGTTACAAGCGTCATTCTCAAGCAGCACCCATCTGAAGCTTGTCCCTCATCTATCAAGATACCATCAGGTTTGTTCGAATACACGATGTGCTTCTTGTAATCTCAACGACTCCAGTATTGGCGCTTAGCTTTGCACAATCTTGCATTTGCAAACTCGAGCGACTTATTTCTTGCGGAATTGATCCTATTTCACGATGGAATACAAGTCGAACGTTGTTTTGGCTCCCTTAAATTCGCGGTACGAGCTCAACCGACGTTGTCCTTTATGTGGTTACACTCATTCGATTAACTCGCAGTCTTTCATCCTGGTATCTACGTTGCTGTCCACTCTGCTGGAATTCATTTCTCTTCTACTATTTCATCGTATCGGTCTCAATCATCTTTCGTCGGGCCCACTTGCAGTGGTCTTCAGTATCCTGTACCAATATTCCAGAATTGTTCCTCGCATGTATGAATTCAAAGTGTTTGGCATCGCTTTCAGTAACAAGAGCTTCATGTATGCTCTTGCCCTTCAGGTGCGGCCATTATTGTTATGATTAACCTTGTGAGCTAATTCTGTGCCAGCTCGCAGTCACCCGTCTTCCCGGTTCAGGAGTTGTTGCACTTATTGGAATTCTGGCAGGCCAGATCTACCGCTCGGACTTGATCAATCTCAAGAGCTATCGTTTAGGACCAACTATCATTAGCTTGTCGACGCGCTATCTCAGTCCACTCTTGGGTTTTAATCATCCACCGCGACGGAGCAATCGTGCTTTTCCAGACGCATCCAGAAGAGCGACCGGTTCTCGACAAGTCTCTCCAAACGACGAAGTGGTAACCACAGCTAGGTCTACAACAGGAAGTACAAATTCAAGAATTCGAACTACCGCGGCTGCAGGAGCCGGTGGTAATTCAGTTGTTCGAGATTGGGTTCAGGGTTTGACTGGTCGAGGAGATGGTACTACGGCTGGTGTCAGGATTCCACCTGACAGTGAAATCACCGAATTGACAAATATGTTTCCGGACATATCGAGGGAGGCAATCATTGGAGCTTTACAAAGAAGGTACAATATATCAACATCGTATTTCAAAGGCCTGAGACTCATTTCTCGAACAGTAGGAATGTTGAAGGCGCAGTCGAGACACTGTTAAGCTCCCAGATATCATAATGCATATTCATATTGAGCCCACCTACCTAGGCTAAATTACGATTATTCATGAGATGTCAGGTATAGCCAATGTTCTCGATGTTTCACGTTGGTCTTCTAAGAGGGTTCACTTGGGGTGCTGTACCGTGAGTGTTGACGGGTACTTATTTGTTAGTAACATATGGAATTTTACAAGCGACGACGGGTTTAGATTGTTGCTTTAGTATGTATCGCTTTGGGGGTCTCTCCTGATTCTCCACGTCAACAGCTATCTCAACTTTTGCCTCTCTGCTGACGATGTTTTTGGAATAGCAAGCATTTCTCACATTCGGCACCTTCGTCACTGGCTCTTAGCTCTCACTAGTCATGAATCCCATACGCTCCATTTAATAGTACCTGGCCTGGATCTGGTCATACTTTCTAGAAGATCTCTGAAAGTCTCCGAGTTCCCAGGATGACATTGCAAGATGGGGTCAAAATTCAAGTGAAGACACCCAATTCAATATGATACCATCAACACTGCTTCATACTACGCTCGCTGTCAAAGGTTCAGCCAACTGAGCGAGGGTGTCAGAAAATGGTAACATATGGGGCGGCGTTTTTGCATGTGGGCTTCCTCAGTGCAGCAAATTTGCGAATAAAAAAATTCCTAGACTCTAGCAAGTAAGTACGTGCTTCTCTGGTAATGCTTTATTTACTTATATCTCAGATGCCACTGGCCATAATCAACCCGTCATGGTCATTTGGGAAACGTCTCCGTCGTCCGAATCATATATATACGAACCATCTCACGAATTTCATAGGATTGAATCTCAAAATCTCAAAGCCTTATGATTGTCGGAGTAGTTTCATTTCATTATCTGTAACTCCGTGTAAGTACTGAATGAATTTGTGCGTTTCTGTCCTAAAAGTCAGATACAACTTTTTCGGGTTTATCAAGCGGAATACGCATACCGATACACCGATCCAGTTCGTCAACTTGTGTTGACAGGATTGGCTACTAGATAAGTGAGCAGGTACCCATGGATTCGCAACGGCTTTGTAGCGGGTTTCAAGAATAGCGAAGGGAAGTCTGAGGGGACCTGTCACCGAGTCAGTGTCTAATGTTATTCAGTGTTCTGGGGTTGAAAGAGAGATCTAAAGAATGTTATCTCTGAAATTTTATGAAACGTTGACAGACGTTGAACGGGACCTCAATCTTGCCGCTCGCTCACATCAACATCAGTCAACATCGCAACGTAAAAAATGTGGGGAAGTAAAGACACTGCCTGTATGTGTGGGTCTGTGAGCAGGACAGCGAAACATTATTAAGGAATGAAATTTGGAAATTGCTTGTAAAACTGGACTCTTGGAATCTTTTCCACAACTAAGCTTATGGCTACTACTTAAATTACATCTAGAACAGCATATCCGAAGTTGAATTTTTTCTGGGTATTGAAAGTACCTTGTATGTCGTTGACATCGTTGAAGGGCATTTGGGACAAAATAGCTGCCGCCACATAGCGTTGTTCCCACACAAGGTTCCCAGTATATTTCACTTTTTTGGATTCATTTTCCCCTGATTTCTCTTCCAAAGTCCTCAGTTGTACACTATGGGACTCAACATTCAGATAGACATGACTTTGTGGAATCACAAGAATAACAGCAAGTGGGTGCAGTTAAGTGAGCACTTACCCTGTGGGAATGTCGTTCTCGCAGGCCATCCTGCTCGTTCTATTTTCATTCAGTTTTCACCACTTCAACATTGTCCGGCATGCAAAATTAGGTGGCAGATGATTTGATTGCATGCCGACGAACATCTAGAGGATACCTAATGCAGGCATAATCATTATTTTTCTCTCAGTACACATATAAAGGCTATATAGCTGCTAAAATCCAATTCCTGATTTATTTATTAAGGTCAGTTGGTTCTAAGACCCACAACCTCCCAGAACATGGATATAGCATGCATATATATGTCAAGTCAATGTCGAAGCTTTGGCAAGAGATAATGCAGGGCCCGGGCAGTTTGTCCCATTGGCCCATTGATGACTGTACACGGTAGCAACTAAAAGCCTAGGCTATAGATTGGTATTCATTATGAGAACTCTTAAAGATATGTGTGTTCCATTATTGTACAACATTTTGTAATATTGTACAGTACATGGTAAACTGGTTGTTCGGGAATCGGACCTTGCCAGTATAATTCATATCCTATCCTATCCTTAGGAGCAGTAGAGCCTGCAGTAGAAGGAGGCACATACCGGAGGTATGTCCGGGCCGGGAATATCCGACAACGTCAGAGCTCGACTATCGTTTACTGTTGGCAATGGACTAGCACTTTATCATCATAATTAATCCTTGCAACTACGCTTCTTTCACTATGAGCAAGATGCTCCCTCCACCTCTGCTTGCGGCTCTACCCAGACCGAACGACGCGGACGCTCCTGAACAATTTTTGGTACAGTTACGCTCGATCATTAGAGAAATTTTGCCCCGCGACGAAAACACGCGAATTAGTGCTTCAGACAATGCGACTTGGGTTCTAATTCTAAACCAACTGCACGATGCGTTCTTGGTGACATTTTCGTTCAACGATGTTTGGAATGCTCAACCAGAAAGAGTGAAGTTGGTGGAGGCGTGTTTAGAGACAATTGAGTCGATCTTGAATCGCGTCGACGGTGCTTTAATAGCTCGAAAGGAAGTTCCTGGGTCGAAGGATATTCCGAGGAAGCTATTCTGTGCTCTCTTCACCCTGTGCCACACATTGGACTTGTACGCCGACACAGACATCACTCCACGCGATGGCGTTTCTATGCCGGATGCTTTGCGCGAATCTGCGTGCCGAACAGCAAAGCTTATATTGAGGTGTATGGGAGGATGTCATTCTCCTACTGGAGACGAACCAATGTGGAAAATCATGCGGAGTATCATAGAAGAGTTGTTGAGTTTATCGCACGGTGAGTTACATCCTATCGTTTTCTTGGCCGTTTCCTGACTTTTTGAACAAGATATAATCAACTCTAATCTTCCTCTGGTCTTCCCCTTCGATGCGTCGCCATTTCGCAGACCTCGCTTGCAACCTATCGACCCGGACGCTTCTCAAGAACGAGTCATGATGATAATATCTTCTCAAGCTGACATCCCGCGGTTTTTGAATCTCATTATTGATATCACAATGAATGCTCTTTATCCAGCCACCCTTTGTGGTTGGTTCCTCTTTGATCTGGAACAGAAGGTGATTGAAAATGTTCAGCAAGCTTTCGACTACTGCTTGTCTGTCCCTTCGGTTGCACGATATAAAGGATGTACCATGATTCTCTCTGCTCTTCCATTTGAAGTTCTAAAATGCAAGGATCGCATCTCACCCCTTATGAAACTACCTTTTCGCCTTCTTCGACGACGTCTCATGGCTGGACCTTCGACAGCATGGAATGCCGTTGACCACTTTTTCCTGGAAGCAAACAATCTGCCGATCCTGGTGAAAGCTGAACTAGTAGAAATTCTTGGTTTTGTTCGTGGAGGTCGCTTTGAAGGTCATCAGGTAAATATGTTTTCATGCACAGCATAACATTGCCGACAATCCTTTTTGAAGGCCGTGATCATGGCTTATATTGAGGCTTCTTTTTCGCAAATGGACATCGATAGCCTGAATACTCTGTCCAAGGTAATTTCAGGAACAGAATCTCGAGGAGAAGTGTGTGCTCGTATCTCCGAGGTTATACGAAAACGACTTGCAGTTCTAGAGGTCGAAACTGTCGTCAAGGGACCTCTACCAGCCTCCCCATGGAGAGAAACACTTTCGACTATCGTACAAGATCTGGCACAACCACAAGAGGTAGACTGGATGGAAGATGACGATGATCAACGCTACGTGCAACATGCCTTGGACGACATGGTTTCTTTATACAAAACGTTGGTCCCTATTCACCCATTTGTTTTTGTCAATGACGTGTTGATCTTCCTTCCATTTTTAGACGCCATCCTCCTACTCGTGAATCTCGAACATCTGTACTTGAGTTAGCGACACAACTCTGCGACCTCCTTCGAACAAGAGGTTCTCTCAAGTGGTCGACTACTCCCCTCTGCTTTGTCCTCTCTACATGGTTACTACAAGGCCCCAATGTACCGACAGACACTAAGAGAAAAGTGTTCTTGATGGTCGCTGGACTGTTGAGGCTCCATACTATGAACGGATCCCCAGATGAGACATTATATCCTCTTGCAAGACTTATATATAGGAATCTCCTTGACTCGAATGCTAGTGTCCGATTGAATGTGGGGTAAGCTGGTAGTGTCCATTCCTTACGATCAACGTTCTGATTTTGTCTAAGCAAAGCTCTCGGGGCGCTGGTTGCGCTTTACGGCGAGCAGAATACTGATGTCTGGGAACGCACTGATGCATGTTTTGCTCAATTCTACGGAATCATGGAGGGCGGAAAGTTGACAGTGAAAGAAACGGCTGTCCTGGTTGTCGGCGGAATGGCCAAGTGAGTATTAAGTAGATTTGTTATGATCGAAGGAGGGAGTTCTCACATCAGAATTCAGGGATCCCACTTTGCATAGTGATATCATTGGTCAAGCGCTGTGCTTCTTGGTCGCTCAGCTAGGGAGGACTAACCCGGTGCTTAAAGGCTCGGCCTACATGCAGGTACAACTTCGCTCGTTGTAAGCTCCAGAAGTTGACTGATTTACGTGCTTCAAGATTGTGGCGGCCGCTAGAAGCCAGAAAAAGACATCAGCCTATCCACTGCTCCTGCCATATATGGACAAGATTGCACCTTTCCTCGTTACTCGGATGTGCTCACAGCCGACGATGATCTCCGAAACTTGTAGACTTATGTGTATTAGCGTCACAGATTTTCTCAGAACTACATTGGGAAAAACTCTTCCAACTCTATTCGCCAATCGAGAACAAGCTGTACTCGATGCCATGGACAAGGAACTATCGCAGACCCCCACGTCTATGTTCTTGCATCACAGCCATGGAATACTGGCACATGTGTATCAATTAGATCAGGGAACACATAATGCGCTTGACTTTATTACAAGAATGCTTTCTTCTGCAACAGTGGCATCGAACGGCAAAAGGACAACAGTAGATGCCCAGAGTATCACAAAGTCCTGCGTGATACCACTTCTCGCTGAGCTCGTCACCTCGTTGGGTGATCATGATGAATTAATGGCACAGAACGTGCGTGCTCACGGACTGACATGGAACTTAAGCTGACAGGTTTTATCTAGGCAATCGATGCATTGAGGAAGGTCGACAAAGTCCTGAATGGGTCCGATCGGGGAGATCTAGGGGCCTTCTTGAAGAATTATATGTTAGGATTGATATCGCATATCAACGATATGCTGCAGGACGTGCAAGGGAAGAAATCGATTGACGCTAAGAAGAAGATTCTGAAGAGTCTAGGAGTTCTCATGACTCAGATTGGGGCTGCAACCGCTAGCGTTGCTCCGCAGGTTTGTCATAAAAATTTTGTTGGTGTTCCAGTTTTGTTGATTAGCCTGCAAGATCATGGCCACATTTCAAACAATGGTTGGCTTTCCTGAGTTGTGTGAGGAGACCCTCTACAGTTGGCATCAATTTATCACCATGCTCAATGCAGAAGAATTGGCTCCTCATGTTGGCTCAACTAGCGCCGCTTTCGTTACTTCGTGGTCCGCTTTCACCCTTCCTGCACGATCACTAGCCAAGAAGACTCTAAAATATATTATTTTGGATAAGGGCTCGGAGCTCATTGATAATGGCCTTGATGATTTGGTGGACATCTCTAATATTCCTGAATTACGTGACATACATGAACACATACTCAACTTACGGGGAGAGTTAACGCCGGTATCGCGGTTGAGCTCAATTTTGGAGCGTGCCTCGACACACAATCATGCTATGGCACTCCAATCCCTCCACGAACTCAAGCAATTCATGCTAACTGATCACCAAGAGCTCATAAGGGAGTTGGCATCTGGCGACGTCTTCGATCCGTTGGTTGGGCAGGTCCTCACGGTCCTTCTTACTGCAGCTGGACATGACGTTGACGAGAGTGATCCTCTCCGTTCACTCGCATCCGAATGCCTTGCAATACTTGGCGCGGTGGACCCGGATCGCTGCGAGCTGCGAGTGAAGGAATCATCTATGATAGTCTATCAGAACTTCGAAGACGACGAAGAGTCGATTGCTTTCGCTCTCCATTTGATCACAGATCTCCTCGTAGAGGCCTTCCGTTCGACGAGTGATATGCGATATCAAAGTCATCTCGCATTCACGATCCAAGAACTTCTGCGCTTCTGTAACTTCACGCCCGCTTTGGTGACCCCCAGCCGTCAGAGTGTTTCTGTTAAGGTTCGTAAGAGGTGGAACAGTTTACCCAAACATATATTGGAGACAGTGACACCTCTGTTGGAAGCGCGATACAACCTGATTCATACGTCGAGCCCATCTGTCCAGAATCCAATCTATCCGGGGCGGTCAACTTATAGAGAGTGGATTCAGCTTTGGACCATGCACCTCATATCTCAAGTTTCCGGTAGGACTGCACAAAAGATTTTCGGGGTTTTTCCTTCTGTCATTCGCAACAAAGATGTTGCAGTGGCACATAGACTTCTCCCTCATCTTGTTCTTAACGTGTTGTTATCTGGATCGGAGGAGAGTACCACAGAAATTCGATTGGAATTGCTGGCGGTTTTGGAGGATCAGGTTAATCTCAGTAGTACTTCTTCTTCTGACAAGAAGATTCTCAGTGCACAGGTTCGTCTAAACACAAAATTACCTTTGACGTGGCTCACAACTTGCTAAGGCTGTCTTCATGCTTTTAGATCATCTCAATCGATGGCTACGCAAGATTCGACAAGAGGTTACGAAAGAGAGTAATCCTCGTCAAGTTTCTGAAGCTCAAGAAAACCTCGTGAAGGTGGACTCTGTTCTGTCAAATATCAATCAGGATTTGTTAGCGAAAGCTGCTCTACAGTGTAAAGCTTACGCTCTATCATTGATGAATTTCGAAAGTCGTATTGTTGAGCTGCAACAACGTAGCTCCAATCACCACGATCTTCCGACGTACTATGAGCACCTTCACGAGATCTACGCCCATCTTGACGAGCCAGACGGAATGGAAGGCGTATCAACAATGATCCTATCTCCATCATTGGAGCATCAGATCCGGCATCATGAAAGCAGTGGCCATTGGACCTCTGCACAGAGCTGTTGGGAAGTGAGACTTCAACAATCTCCGGACAATGTCGATTATCATCTGGGCCTCCTTCGTTGCCTCAGGAACCTTGGGCACTACGGTTCGTTTGTTTCTGAATTTGCGGTGTCGTTTTCAGTGAACAAATCCCCCTTATAGATACACTGCGCACCCATGTGCGGGGTGTACTGACACGGAATCCTGATTGGCAACCAGCATTGGCAGGCTTTCAAATTGAGAGTGCGTGGATGGTCGGCGCCTGGGAAGATGTCCAGAATATCGTCGACTCTTCCGACGTCACTACTGCTCAGATAGCCATTGCACGTCTCCTGCTGGCCTTGCGATCATGTGACTCTGCAGCTATCACTACCGCGTTATATGACGCTCGAATGGTTTTGGGTGGACCTATTGCAGCTGCAGGAGTGAATAACTATAGGCGGTCGTACGAAGCAATGCTGGACCTTCATCTTACGCATGAGCTTGAGACCATTTATAACGCTATATCGGCTCTTTCGCAGCAATCCACAGATGTAAATTCTGCATTGATGAGGCTGTCGGAAATACTGTCCTCTAGGCTAGACAGTACCCTTCCCACCTTCCGTACTCGGGAGTCTGTGCTCAGCATGAGACGGACAGCTTTTGCTTTGATGTATGAATGTCATCCGCTTCTGTCAGCCTGGAATTAACATTCTGTCTAGCAACATTCCCGGGTCGCAGGTCTTGAAAAAAGAAATTGGACGTTCATGGCTTGCTAGCGCAAAGATTGCTCGTAAAGCTGGTCAATGGCAGACTGCATATAGTGCCATGCTCCAATCTAAGCAGAACAAAACTCGATATTCGTTCATGGAGAGTGCGAAACTAGTAAAGGCCATGGGTGATCCGCTGCATGCTCTTCAACAACTGGAAAACTCCATGCAGCTACATAATTTATTAGAAGATGAACTCAATGTTGTTGATCTTACCAACGACGACAACGAAGAAAACCTCAAGAAAATGAAAGCGAAGGTGATCATTAAATCATAGAACCTTAGTATCTCTCCTTACCTTATCATCACAATCAGGTGCGACTCGTACGTGCGAGATGGATGAATGAGTCTGAACGTTTCGACGCTCGTATGGTACTCAAAACTTTCACCAACGTTGCGATTTTGATGCCAAAGTAACTGTCTTATCGTCTTGAATCAAGTGGCTGTATAGATTGTTATTTTCTAGTTGGGAGAGCGGCCAATATTATCTAGGCCAGTTCCAGGACGAATGTTACAAGAATCTGCCCATCGCAGAACGTAGCAGCAGGTGAGTTCAGCTATCTTCTAATGAAAGAGCACGATGCTCATATCCTGTACAGAGGCTTGAAAATGAATCTTTCAACAATCAGGGCATATGCGGAGGCGATCAATCTGGGCACCAAATACATATATCAGACCGTTCCACGCTTGCTCACTCTATGGCTAGATCTTGGAGAAGATGCAAAGGTTGCCGAGACAGATACATTTAGACTGATAAATCAAGCTGTTTCTGGGGCGATCAAGAATTCCCCTATCTACAAGGTGAAAGAATTTCTTTCCAGTTTGACAGACTGCTTCCTGTGCTCACTCGTCGGGAAGTGGTTTACCGCATTTCCACAAATTGTGTCACGAATTGGACACAGCAATCCCGAAGTATATAAGCAACTAGCCAGGCTCATCGCAAAGGTCATTCAGTCTTATCCAAATCAGGCGCTGTGGTTGTTCGCAGCCGTAATCAAATCGAAGAAGCGGGAGCGTTCGCAAAGGGGGAGCCTCATTCTAGAACGTATTCGGGTTTGTGAATCCTGGACTTTAGACTTTTTTTTCGTATTAATGTAAAAACACCTCAGAATAATCCTTCTCTGGCGCAATCTTCGGTGCCCAAGCTTGTCAGTCAGAGCCTCGACATGACCAATGAACTGCTCGAATTATGCAACTTCCATACTCCGAATATTGAACGGAAGAAGCTTACTATGACGAGAGATTTTCCCCGACTTGCAAGTCTTGGAAAATCAAATTTGATAATACCTCTACAAGAGTCTCTTACTGCCAGTCTTCCCCCAGTTTCATGTTCCGAATCAGTACATCAGCCTTTTCCTTTGAACGCACCCACTTTCGCAGGTGCGCTAGGTCCTTTTAATTACCAAAACTGATCGATGACGGTGTACATAGGGTTTGCAGAGGAAATTGAAATTATGCATTCCCTTGCCAAGCCACGAAAGATCACTATTCACGGGAGTGACGGACAAACATACATGTTCCTAGGAAAACCAAAGGACGATCTCCGAAAAGACGCTCGACTAATGGATTTCAATGCTATCATCAATAAACTACTCAAGGCAAATTCGGAATCTCGACGTCGCCAACTTCGTAATCTACATTCACCTCATCTTGCCACGAGATATTTACTACCAGATTTTATCTTTAGATATCCGAACCTATGGTGTTGTTACGCTCAATGAGGAATGTGGATTTATCCAGTGGGTTCCTCACACAAGGCCCATCCGTCCGATTATCGTCAACCTATATAACAACAGACACATTCCCGGTTGGGTATACCTCCGTTCTTTCCGTACTGCTATATTGGTGCTGATTTGTTTGCTTCAATTTTTAGGGTGCAGAGATGGCGGACGTCTTTACCAGGATCAAGGGCACAAATGATGGTAACAAAGCCGCGGACCTCTTCACCAAAAAGATACTATCTTTGTACGTGTTGTGGGTTTCGTTCGACAAGTATACTGATAATCCGGAACAGATTCCCGCCCGTTTTCCATGAATGGTTCATTGAGACCTTTCCGGAACCCACTGCTTGGTTAGCAAGCAGGTTGACTTATGCTCGCACTACTGCTGTGATGTCCATGGTCGGGTTCATCTTAGGGTCAGTCGTGCTTCGTTTTTCTGCATATCGTGCGTCCCTCCCTCTGATACTTCGCAGACTTGGTGACCGCCACTGCGAAAATATCCTGCTGGACGAAAACACAGGGGACTTGATACACGTCGATTTCAATTGTCTTTTTGAGAAAGGAAAAACCTTTGAGACTCCAGAACGAGTGCCGTTTAGACTTACGCAGAACTTGGTTGATGCATTGGGTGTGACCGGTGTGGAAGGTAATGTGCCAAGTTTTCCATTGAGCTTTCTCGAGCATTCATTCGATCAACCAAAGGCGTATTCCGTACGGCTTGCGAAGTGACGATGCAACTACTACGCGATAACAAAGACTCGCTTATGAGCGTCCTCGACGCTTTCGTACACGATCCTTTAGTCGAATGGGAAGAGGAAAAGATGAAGTTGGTGCGTCAACGCCCGTACATCCGTCTTCAATCCGTCTTCAACTTGGGAAATTCCTTACAATCAGGATCGTAAACAACAACATGCAAATGCTACCGACGCCCAGCGAAAGAACGCTGTGAAGCCAGCCACCGATCTACGGTCCCTGGCGAAGAATTCTCTAAAAGGCATCGAGAAGAAGCTAAGAGGGCATTATAGACCTACTCCAGAGAAGCATGCATATGAGAAAGAGGTGTCGACCAGTAACCTAGTGCAGTTGCTTATCCAGGAAGCCACGGATATTGCGAATCTGGTACGTCTCGTTTAGCATCTAGCGTTTCTGTTGCGTTGACTGTAATCTATAAGGCGAGAATGTACCCTGGTTGGGCATCATGGCATTAGGATGGATAAATGTACATAAAGACAGTAAATACGATTTGTGTAGTTATTCCGGCAATCATCTGTATCACAGTGACCTACAACTCAAGATTTTACTCTTGAGAAACACAAAGGAATCTTCTATGCGGGAAATCTCGAATTTATAGGTGTCAAAGCCGCTAAATATCTTCTCCAGGGAACCAATACCAAATACCTTCTTTGCCACATCAAGCAATAACGTCAAAAGAATAGGCGTATGATTCGTCAGCAGGTGTCGTCGGAAGCGGACTTGGAAGAGGGGTCTCGGATGGTGACACGGAGAAAGAGTTAGGGAGAGGGAAGCCTCGGCAATGTCCACAGAGACATGTAGGGGCAACGTAGTTGGAACTGTAGGACGGGGGTGGGTAAGGATTGACCGCATAGGCATCTGTGTGTACACGGGCTTTAATGGCAGAAGTAACTGGGGGATGTGAGTTATATACATATTGACGATCCAGAGTTGACGCAGGCGTATGAACGCGCTGATTTTTGGATTCCGGATGGTCATCGGGAGTAAGGTAATGCCATATACTCGAAATGTAGTGCGGGATGGATGAGTAGTAGTCATCATCGTTTGTGGTAAAGAGAGACTCCGGACGACCGATATCCGAAATAACGCTGGAGTCGAATTGTTCGCGAACAATAACGAGCGATCGTGGATGGGAGTTCAGATCTGCGGGAGCCTCAGGCTTTGTTCCACCGGGCCGCGCTATAGCGCCAAATGGGTTCGGGGATCTTGTGTAGGATGTCCTCGGATGACTTATGGGAAGGGGAGTATCCAGGTGAGGCGAGAGCTCCGCTGTGAGAGTGAAGTTCGCGGAAGACATGCTTTGGAATGAGTGCTTTTAACGAGAAAGTGGGTTTGGACTAGTGAGATTGCTGGAATAAACGTACGAAGAACCCTTTTATACTGCAAGTCGCAAAGCTGCGGGGACCTTTATTGGCCGTTGTACACCATCCGTTGAGCCCACATTGAGCCCCTTTTGGAAAATTGCTTGGACACAGACTATAGGACTATTGTTGAATAGGTCATGGCCCGTCAATGGCCCATCGTCGGCCAAATGATCGGATCCACTATTCACAGAGCGCGCAATAATTCCGACAAAGAAGAGGCCATTTTTGTTTAACGATCACGACGGATGCCTATAAGAGGTAAAAGAGGTGAGATGAGTAAAGGGAAGGAAGGCTCGACAGCACGATGAGAGCCTACAGACTTGCCCAAATAGTGATGTTATGGATCATGGTCATTGACTCAGGTTGACAGTAGAATTTACTTTGGATTCAAATTGATCAGGACTTTGTTGCAACAAGACTTGGACTGATACATAATGATATAATTCACCTTTGTACTATATAGTGATCTCTTGCTCACTCAGCCGTTCAGCATCTTCTGTAACCGAGCCAATTCTTTCTCCTTTGCGATAAGAAGTGCCCGTGTCTTTTCCTGCTCCGCAATGATTAATTTCTTGGCTTTATCTAGCCTCTCAGCTTCGTCTTTCTCTAGGAGCGACGTGAACTCTGGCACACCGCCTTTCAAAGACTCGAAAGATGCCGGATTTCCGATATGAAACGGTATGGTCCTACCGCTGGTGTTGGTACGGGGTATAGGCGTTGGCGGGTTGTTTGTGAGGATATTGAGAAAATTCTGGTACGGATCGTTGAAGATAATTTCCTCGTATTGCCAAGAATGAACGGTTCCGGCTTTTTGCGCGACTTCGAGCGGTGGAATCGATTCGGTATCGCCGGATAGAGACCATGGGTGAAGTTTGAGGTGGTGGTATATTGTTATGACTTTTTCGCCTGATTCTGGGATAAAATGCAGTTTGATATGGACTTCGAATTCTCCCCATCTATGTAACAAACTGTTTGGTATAAACAATATAAATGACCTATCTACATACCCTGTTTCTGACAATTCAAAAGGCGGTTTGTCGATGTCTGAATGTAGGAAACTCAAGCTAAGTCAATGGAGAAAGTAACATTATTTGACAGTTACGCACTTCGCATCGGATTGGGATACGTCTCATGCAACTTGAACGAAACCCTCTTTATGAAATAACTCAAATCGTCCGCTCCTCCAACGATATCTGAGCCTGGAGCAGACGCCGCACTGCGAAGGGCTACAGTCCATCGATGTGTATGTTCTGGAGGAACATTTTCTCGTTCTTCACTGGTCAGAAGCCTGGCACTATTCCCGTATACTATCGGTCGAGCGATACTGAGTCCCTGTATATCAGTTAGTAGAACTTGCTGAGAAAAAAAAAGGATTACTTGCTCGAACACGAACGCGGTCAGCGTTGGCCATGATCCAAGAGTGGTCTGAGTCGCGGTTGAAATTTGAATAGGTCTAGACTGGCCGGACTCCAAGGCCGGACCAATTTCGTTGATTCTCCGCAATTTCCCGCTTTACTTCGAACCACCTACATCTACCACCATGCTCGACGGAATTTACAACAGTAAGCTCTATATCTTACTCTTGGAAAGACATATTTTAAAGTTTCGACTTCGAAGGACCAAACAGAATGATCGAGAGGCAAAAGGCTTTACAAGTGAGTCTTCACTCAAACCTAGACGCCCCAATGTTCACTATTTCTGTAGGCTGACCCTCGTCCTGTTCACCTCAAAGGCCCTCGGAGGGTTCTCGCTATACGTACGCTTCAATTTCACTGCTCATTCTCCGCCCGCTGTTGACGAGCACACAAATTTTGAATAGGACTTTTCAGTGTTGGTTTCTCCGCCGGAGCGCTTGGTGCTGTTTATGGGATATACCAACTGATTAGGGTGAGCTTTTGAATCACTCTGTATATCCAGTAACTAAGTAAAGGCTATATAGGGAAAACAATAAATTTCAAGCAGTAGAGTTCTAGATGTACACGGAAGGAATAAAATACAACGTTCTCTACAATGACATGGTTCCTTCACACATTTCCAGCATCTTGACCCATATCTAGGGTGTATCTCTTCCCAGAGTTATTTCAAATCACGGGCGAAGTCATTTCAACCCTTCCGTCGAAAATAATTTCTCATTGAATGATCTCAACACGAGGATGCCCTTCTTACATTGCAGTCATTCAGTTACAGTAATCTCGATCGATTTCATTCCACTCGTTGACGCTTCCTCACAGAGAAAGCTTTCGCGTTGGTACCGTTTTACATAGCCACCAACGGTTCTAGAATCTTAGCTCAACTTACAGCTTTCATAAAGGTGTGAATCAGCACTGCCAAGCAGACCAGCAGTAGGCGGCATGCCGATCCATCAGGTGTTGAGCGCGCGCACATCTTGTTATACATGGAAAAGTATCTATGTGTATGCCTCCTTCATGGTGCTTTGCGGTTTGATAGTACGGACCATATTCATGGTACTAATTGTATCTTTCGGTATGTATCTTCATCGAAGCACTTCGTTGAACCTTCTTTCCTTGAACTTCCTTTTTTCGCCACATTCCATCACATCGTGGATCAGCTTCCCGGTACGTGCCAATGATAACAATGCATTGGCTGTATAAACAACGTTGACATTCAATGGTGTTGTACGTTGTAGAAGGGTAAATCGTGCGGTAACGACCACCTTGTTTCTAAATGTCGCACCTACAAACCGCACACAAGGTGGCAGACATCTATACACAGGATCAATCGGTATGCACTAAGACAAACTCTTTATCGAAGGTGTCACACACTGCCTTTCAATTGCTCACCTGGTAACATACTCCTACTTAAGGCGAACTAACATCATCCTTTTCCCCAATCGAAGTTTACCAATTCATCATGCCGAATTTCTTCAGCAATATCTTCAACAAATCTCGTACTGGCAGCCGCTCGCCCAGCCGTGACAGTCGGGCAACACCTGCGTCGCGGTTCTTGTATGACCCATCAGCTGATGATCCAAGCAGATACTGCAAGCCAAAGGGGGATTCTCATCTCATTGTGCAGAGCCCCCTGCATGGATACTACAAGCGAACTCGCTCGATCAGTTCTACTAGTTCTCGGAGAAGCGCGATTGAATGGGATCCGAGTCCCGAAGTTCCCAATGCGTCCATACCACCACCACCATATCACTCGAGTGGTGATCCTCTTAATATAAATGGGGTGGTAACTTCATCGCGGTGGTCTTCAAGTCCTAAAAAGTTCAATCCCGATTGTAAGCCTTCTTTAAATATGCTAACTTGGTTTAGTTTCCCGAGTGATTCCCTGTGATACAGATTATCGAACGCCTCTCAGAAAGGAATCAATGGAAAACGCATACGAGATACTTAGAAAGTTCAATACTGTCATACTCGTGGATGACTCGTACTCGATGCATGGTGATCGTTGGAGAGAAGTAAATTAAAATCCTTGCTGCCAAACACTATACTTCAATTTATATTTCCTAGGCGGGCGATGCTCTTTGCAAAATCGCTGATATCGCCAGCAAATTCGATGACGATGGGATAGATATCCATTTTTTGAATAGTCTGGAATACGGTTGTAATCTGAAGGTATATCGTTGGATTCGTCTGGACTGGCATGTCCGCTCAAGTTTTTCCAACACTGATAGAGCAGCGAAGAAGTCTTATCCCTATTTGCTCGCGTTCAGCCATCTGGCGCGACCTGGTTAGGACAGAAACTCGATTGTCTTCTCCGAGAATACCTCAATGAACTCAAGGAAGCCAAGCCACTAAAGAAGATTAAGCCGATAAATTATATGGTGATAACTGATGGGAGACCAGGTTCGCATTAATTTTCAACACCTGGGCTTCGTCCGACCTGTGTGAGCTATTGTGTCGTTATTAAATTCTCCTCGATAGATGACCAACTTGATCTGGAAAAATCCATCGTCGATGTGGCTCGACGACTTGACCAGGGAAACTATCCTCTCACTCAGGTCAGTGCTAATCGGGACGCATAAAATTTTCCCAACATTGACTCACCCTCTCAGGTCGGGATCCAACTGGTTCAAATCGGGAGATCGAGGAAAGCTGCTGAATTTCTACATGATCTTGATAATGCGCTGGAAAATCGATATCACATTCGAGTGAGCCATTTCTTTCATGCTCTACCTAGTAGGCACTATCATCGTTTATGACTGAGTTTCGACTGGGCATCGCGACTGACTCTCACGCAGGATATTGTGGATACCACCCCGTATTTTGGAAGTTCATTAAGCTCTGACGCTTTGATCAAGATAATGTTAGGTGGAATCAGTAGGAAGATAGATGCAATGGAAGTTCTCTCAAATACATCATAATTTCGGTTAATATATGTTACTGAGAAGGTCGAGGATACTTCAATGTACTACTAGCTGCCTTTGTCCATGTTATAATACATCCATAGTTGATTTGATTTTATGAACAGGAAAGTACGATGTGCTAGACCTTGGCTATATCTCCTACATCTCCCTCTTCAATCCTCATTGTTCCAAGCTTCATCCCAACCAAGTGCGCTCCGATCCCAATCCTCTCTCTCCGGTTGTCCGTACGAAGTCCACCCCATATAATCCATCAACATCCCGGCAGCCCTCACGAAGATCGATCCATCAACATCCGCTATACCCGGATGGGTCTCTTCCTTAGACACAGTTGCAGAGTGCTCTTTGAATGCCCCAGTGACCGAACCAGGTGGAGTATCTCCGTACTCGCGGGCGGCAAGAACCAAAGCTCGCATGGTCTTGAGTAGATGAGAGTCTGTGGAATACAATGAGGCCTCGATCAAAGAAGACCAAGGGTTGTATTGATCGTCGTTCAGAGGACTTCCAATACTATGTTCACTCCGAGCATAAGGAGAGCCAGAGGCGTAAGGCGGACGGGGCTTATCCGTCACTTCCATGAGTAGATGTGGCTTGATGATGGGGCGGCCTCTGGCAAGTGTGACGAGCAGTATATGTGGCAAGAACGCTTTGATGATCGTGGCTTTGTGCGCAGGATTTTCCAGCACGTGAACATAAGATCTGAGGAATAAGGAAGCTGTGACGAGGTGCATAAGGAAGAAATCAAGGCGAGGCTTTCGGCCTGATTTTCCAGTAGCGAACATGAGTAAAACTGAGGCCCAGACATACTCCTCTATCTTGGACATCATTTCGGTATTTCCAAGGTTCTCATCGACAAGGAATTTCGAGCACAGATCACGGATCTCTTCTGATTTTCCGTCTTCCAAAGCAGCTTTGATACGAGCGTTCACGAAGACATTCGGGTCATATGGAAGGGGTGGGGCAAGAGTAGGAGACTTGTAGACGAGCTCGAGAATTTCCAAGACGGATAATCCAGTAAATTCCCGTGGAGTGGTGGAATTAGTGGCTTCAAAATCAGACAGTTCAGGCGAAATAGAGGTATGGATGGCAGTCATAGCAAGTCCTAAATGAAAAGCGTCATGACATTATTCGGAAGAGAACAACGCGCGGAACATACCGGTGGAAACTAATGCGTCATTCCCGAATTCCAAACCATGCTAGATTCAGTTGTGGACATTTTAAAAAAAACTGCGCTACATTGATATTCTCGACTTACTCCGACTTGAATAAAAGGATGAAGACTGGAGGACGAAAAGATAAGAATATATGCGTGATGGACAAATTACTGATGACTGACACTCCGCTCATGAGACGGGCAAGCATCACCTTTCCTCTCTCATTAGCACTTGAAGAAAAGATGAATGTCTCCAAGGTTTTGACTACGCCAAGAGAAGCTATTTGGTGCTCGAAGAACGTCACAAAGCCGTTATAGGCGCTGTAGTTCCTGCTGAGATCGAAGAACGGAGAGAATGTAGAACGTCAACGTACTTTTCATTCCCAAGGTACTGCGTCCAATTATCCTCGGTGATTTTCATTTCCTTGTCCTTCTCTTCGAGAATAATCGGACGCTGTATGCGTGCTTCTTCATCGTAGATTTTTTGCAAAAGTCCAGGAGATGCACCCAGATCATAAGCCGCAAGAATGCTGTCGGAACTTCATGAGCATGCGGCATACATTGACAATATAGGATATGAAACTCACTGATGACTCAAGTGGTTGTGGAATCCAGCTTGATTGAACTGACAATGATGATCCTGGGCATCGCGTAATAGCAGAGCCTCAGTTAAAGGCTTGGACGCAGGAGAAGCCCTGGGCAGATTGAGGACGCCATTACGAAGCAGACGGTGAGAGACAGAAACAGGAGACATAAGTTGTTACTAGTTTTTGGTGTGGGTATGGAGTTGAGCATCTCGGGCAAGTTATAAATGTGAGTACATAAACGAAGGGAACTGGTGACCAATTGTGTCGTCGGAAGAATGGAAAAAAGGAGTCGTCGAAATTACGTGATTTGATACTGTCATCGAATAGAGACTAAGCTACATAGTTGCTCGGAATGGAGGTGGAGGCATACGCGTACACTAGAATCGAATTGAAGAATTGAATTACAGGTGTTTACAACCCAAGACTCTATTAGACCAGCAAAACTAGGCGGGGTGCAGTACTATAACTTCAACTAGCAGCTATGACTCGGCCGCATAACAGATGTATACTAGTATAACCCTATGATCTACTATCAAATTATGAACCACTGACATCTTATGAGCCACAATTTAGACGGACTCTCACTGACGCTCGCCTGTAGCAATACAGGCTGGCCCAGGGTTGGTTACTGGTTCGCCGATGGCTTCAAACAGAAGAAACGAGAAGACTACGAACTACATTGAACTTCCATTGAACCAGGTCAACTGAACACTATGACCCTTCAGATTGCCTCCCCTTAGCTCCCCCCGGGCCCTTGGCTCTCTCCTTCTGCTTCTGTTCATGATTATGAACAGAGGCTATGAACTCTTTGTTGATCTGAGCCGCGGTGGTGTATGGATTTCCCCGAGAATCAAGAAGCACCTTTTCTCTCACTAAGAGCTCTAAAACCTGCCCTATGAGATCCAACTCTGTATCAGCCTTTAGAGTCCACATCTGCTGAATAGTCGAGGGATCCTTGAGTTTGGCAACGACGTTTAATGGGAACCATACGCCTTCGAGCAATTCAGGATTTTCGACTTTTGCTGCCTCCACGACATGTTTGTATGAATTCATCTTGGCTTCCAGGGCAAGCGATTCACCAAAGAACATCACCCAAGCATTCTCTGTACGCATGACTTTGATTTCCAGGTGATCTATAGGCGGTAGTGTGAGCACTCCGAGGGGTAGGTATATTTTGAATGGAGAAAGGTACTTGCAGGTGGAAACACCAGCTGGACCCAGCGGCTCCATCTCACTGTAAAATGCGCTCCACTTTTCCAACTTATCTTGCAATTGTTTTTCATTCCCGTTGGCATCCTTTTCCCAAACTAGCCCCTTCGCCAAGAGAAAACGTACGGCGGAGTCGAGAGCTTCCAGATTTGTTTTGACATCTCCGATCGAGTCGCCCATTTCCTTCAAAGTCGTCGCTTCGCTCTTTTCGTCCGTGAAGTTGGCGTGTGCTTCCAAATAACTTTTAACTCTACGATCGGGATAAAATTGTTCGGGATCTTTGATCAGGTGGGGTATGAGCTTGACTTTGCCGTCTTTGTAGGAGAGGTATGTGTCGAAGATATATTTTGAACCGACCCGGAGCTTCCATATTTCACCTGCTTTGAGGGGACCCGAACCCACTCTTTTCTTATCCTTGTATGAACGCTGAATCAATAGTGGTTGGTACTTGGTCCGGAAGCCTTTTGTACGTCGTTCAAGCTGCCCTGTATTAACTTCGAGCCTCATAGGAATCGCCGTCACTACAGAGAGAATCGATGACAGGAAAAGCATGGGAAGCACGCGCGCAAATGAGAATAGAAGCATGCTTTGGTTTTGTGGGAGATACGAATCGTGCGTTGATCCAGTATTTTCGATGTTGAGCCTGTGTACGTCTGCGAAGATTTCAGCTTAAACTTCACGAATGGACCCCGTGATAGAACTATCGCACAATCAGTAGTTGTAAACCCTACACATATATATTTTTCAGCGTGGCAATTGATATCCAGATTACTTAGGGACGTACCAGAGACGAACCAGCTTGAGCAATATTCGACCAGCGAATACGCCCCGTTAATCCAGCGCTAGGTCCAAGTCCAAAGGTGTTTAAAGTAGAGGGAAAAAAAGCTGAGAGGAGATATCTAATACTATCACTGCCATCGTCCTATCACGTTGCTATCACGGACCGGGCCAGGCGACGGAAGACCGGCTGTGAATAAGCATACAGCCCGCGCCTGTAGACAGAGCAGCCGGCGGTATGTAGGTTATGTAATCTACAAGGCGTTAACTTTAGATTAGTAGTTGAATGTAGTGATCTCGAACTACATACTTCGATGAATGAAGGCAGCTTCCGCATATTACAAGCAAGCAGGAATTATGTGTGTTGCTCCACCTACAGACTATTCATTGTTCTTCTAAGCCCTTTTCAGGTCATCCACCCTTTGTAAGTTCCCCGCATGCGATAATGACCCGTATTCTCTTCACAAGGTAGGTGATACGGTTCAGGCGACCCATATTGCCATTGGTCACAGCAGGTAATATGATATATCAGGATTTGGGCCAGGCTACGGTTCAGGTAATCTGTATTCTCTATGGATGATGGGATTATGACAATGAGGTTCAGGTGAGCCATATTTTTGCTCTTAATGCTATGGTTCCCTCATACTATATCTGCATCTTCTCTTCGATTATGGTTCGGGTGGCCCATATTCTGAATGTGAATGTGACTTTGCATTTTGCATATGGTCTCCCTGGACCATATTATCTTCGACGATGCGGATGTCATGGACCACATCCTCATCGGCAATATGGAACAGGGGTACCATATTCTCCTCGAAGATGTAGATGTGGGTCTCACAAACTACATTCATATTGAGGATATGGTTTTCCTGTACCGTATCCTCCATGATGTGGTTCGTGGCACCCACATCCTCATCGGGAATATGGAACAGGGGTACCATATTCTCCTCGAAGATGTGGATGTGGGTCTCACAAACTACATTCATATTGAGGATATGGTTTTCCTGTACCGTATCCTCCATGATGTGGTTCGTGGCACCCACATCCTCATCGGGAATATGGAACAGTGGTACCATATTCTCCTCGAAGATGTAGATGTGGGTCTCACAAACTACATTCATATTGAGGATATGGTTTTCCTGTACCGTATCCTCCATGATGTGGTTCGTGACACCCACATCCTCATCGGCAATATGGAACAGGGGTACCATATTCTCCTCGAAGATGTAGATGTGGGTCTCACAAACTACATTCATATTGAGGATATGGTTTTCCTGTACCGTATCCTCCATGATGTGGTTCGTGACACCCACATCCTCATCGGCAATAGCAGGCAATATGGTCTCACAGGACCACATTTCCCGCTGAAATTATTTTTGTTTGTAGTCATTTAATTTGCACATGCAGCGTCATCGATCATCCTTGAACAAATTTCAAATCCCTTACTGAACTCAACCCACCTCATCCGACCAACTTCCATCACAACAAGCAACAGTGTAACTTCTACCCTAATTATTCTAGTCTGCATTCACTCACCCTTTCATTTAGGTGATCAAAGATGGATGACCTCCCTGTTGATATTTTCGATGTTCTCCTCGGGGAGTTTTGTGAGCCTGAGGATGTCAGAAAATTTCTCAAAGTCTCCTACAATGCACGGATTGCTGCCGATAAAATCATTTTTCATACGTTGAAGCTCACGGACGACATAAGCAAAAGTGGAGAACAGCTTCGTCAATGGCAGGCATATGATCGTACCCATCGTTTCACATCTTCCCCCCGAATTCTCCATATTCCTGCGTTCCATATCCTTGGGCACCGTACACAGTATAATGCATTTATTGCAAATTTCCTGTCCATTTCCTCCATCCGCCAGACCGTCACGCGTCTCATCCTAGAATTTTCGCATCCCACCACACTCGCTCTGTTCCTTCGCCCCGAGTTTTCGTTTCCGGCGCTCAGTATTGTTCAGGCCCATATTCCCTGGTACCTGTTTGCTCACTCGGTAGTTGGCCTTGCTTCTCTCGTGCCTGGCCAATGTATTGAGAGTGTTGCCGTCCATGGATCTATGATCCAGTCAGGCTCTGCTAGCACATTAGCACTTCCTGCCGTGGCGCTCCCTCCTGGCGACTCACCCGTATCAGTGAAAAGGCTTCTCTTGCCCTATGCACGATCTTCGCAAGCTACTTATCCTCATATACCCCGGGCTGTCGTTTCTGGTAGACTCAATCTTCGGAAATTGAGTACCTTCATTGTTGAAATCAATGAATGGTGGGAAGACCGCGACGTTGCACTTATCCTGAGTGGTATGGAACAACTCGAGAAGCTTATTATCAATGCTCGTGGTGTGTCCATTCTCATTGCCTCTTGAAGTGGAATGAAATCGCTAATCACAAACTCCTCTCTGTAGACCGACCTTCTTCTCTCAATATCATACAATTTCCTCTCATCCATGGCCTCCGTGAATTTGGGTACAACGGGAATGTGTCGTTCTATAACCAGCATAAAAAGATTGTCTATGTATCGCAGGCTGTGATGAGCGCATTGCATGCTATGCAATGTCACCACATCTGCCATCTTTACCTCGACATTTTCTATAATGGACCTACCACCGTGGATGATGATCTAGAGAGTAATGAGGTATTTGAGTGGCGGGATCTTAGTAGTTTCCTTGGTGAACGACAGTCTCTGCAAGACATTCACTTCAATTACTGGCTCAATGAAAGTAGCAGTGACGAGTTTGCGCAATATCATGCAGACGATGTCAATTACTATATCACCTCCTCCCTTCTTCGACAAACCCTTGTATACTTTCATGCAGATACCCTTTCTCTCACTACATATCTACCACCATGTTCACGTAACTTACAGGATTTTTTTGACAAGTAATAAACGCTGGGTGTAGCGCTGATAACAACTTGTCCCGGATCAATAACATTTCCTTTATTTCCCACAATATTTTCAATCAACAAACTAGTATTTGTGGTTGTCCTGAACTATGTACCTTACATTCCTCGAATTCGCTACATCTTTAATTCCCTCTTTACAAATGTTCACTTTCCTTCATTTTACAAATCTTGAGTCGATTCCAGACACACAAGAAAACCCGTGTGTAGATAATTGCGTTTACCTGTCCCATATAACTTACCGATTTTCGAATTCTTCCCAGCCCACTATTACCGCACTCTGCTGCGCTGGAGTTGATTCTGGCTAGGGTAGAATCAACCTCCATGTAGCTCTTGAGAAATGAAGATGTCGAACACCGTGAATGCCCGTATGCATGAAACCCGTCGATCATAAATTTTGTATCTGCAAAAAACTCAGGCTCTCGAGTCATGCAGTATGGGCCCAGCGCACACGCGAAATCATATATCACGCGTTTGGGTGCTTGCTTCCACCTGGTAACCATTGCAGAGAACACATCATTCCTCCCCTCGCTTTCTGGGATGCAATGGAACCCGTAGGCTATGCTGTGCGTACACCAGCACACCATGATCCCCCCTGTCAGCCGTTTCTTTCCATACGTGTCGTAGTACTTGGAGCAAGCCCCGCCACGTTCAGCATTCACATCTGCCTGCCCGTCTTTCTGGAGTCCTGGATACCTGGGCCGCTTCCGTACCTGGGACATTCCATAACAACATCCTGTCTATGAATAGTTCAGTTCATATCCCTCCCTCTTTCACAAAACGACATACACACCTCTTCCCAGCTTTTCTCGTCTTCTTCTGTTGTTTCTAACAATGGTATAGGGCTTGTTATGCCATCCAATACCCTCTTCAACACATCATATCCCCGCTCATACATCCACTTACAAATGCCTAGACACGACATCCAAGAATTCCTCGTTTTTCCCTGCTCCTTGTTGATGATGCGGAATATAATTGGCACGCATCGCAAAGCTGATATCGTATCCTTATTTGGACACTCCAGAAATGCATGCAGTGCCTTGAGTGACGTAACGTTCACAGTCTGCAGCGCTGATTCTTCTGCGCTAATCTGGGATGACGGTAAAATCATGCCCGAATTTTCCCAAGAAAAATCAAACGTACCATCTCGAAGAATGCCTTGTATTCTCTCTGAGGCCTCCATTTCCCATTCCTTTCCAACACCTTAACCCCCAAATGCTCTTCGAATAGTATTGCCAAATCCTTATTCATACACCGAAGAGATTCCACAATGCCAGGATAATCCCTTTGTCGCTCCTCTGCAGCCATTCGATCTTTCTCATCGTTACCCCAACCCATACCTCCTTTCGCGATCCAGTGGTGTAACCGTTTACGAGCGACACCATCCTCGAACCACTCCTTCTTCTTTCCTACGGTACGTGGGCGTATAGGTGAATTTGCATCCACTGTAGTAGGGGGTCTCAATCCGGTCCTGAGCTGCTTCCTTGCATATGCCAGGGTGACACCATCCCACACAACATTTTCTGGGGCTTCCCCACAATGTTCGCACTGCTTGTCTCCTTCAAAGTTTATCAGTCGAGCATATGCAAACCAAGCCGCGCGGAAGGTATCAGCGCCCACAAAAGGTATTGAATTGTCCTCTGCTTGATATCTTCGACTAACTTGTTGCACCCAGGCGTCAAAAGGTGTTTCGGAAGATGTGAACGCGCTGGTATACTCATCCAGCAACTCATGCGTGAACAGTAGGGAGTTATTGAGGTTGAACAACCCAAGAGTTCGTGTTTCTGGCCCGATATATCGCCTTTCGCAAGACGAACACTTCTGAAGCTCTATATTAGTTCGTATAGCTCTACTCAGAGTGTACACAGTGCACTCTCGGAGGAATGTAGGAAGGCTGCTACTATACATCCTTCGGCTCCCATCCCGACAAGTGCAGGTGCCTTCCCCATTACGTATGTATATCGTCTCTTGAACCTGTCGAAGGACTAGTGGCCGAGGGTATAGTGGTTCATCTGATTCAAGCAGACACCATTTTGGTGGTAACACGAGTTTGAATGAGATCGCGCGGTCTTGCTTCTTTGATGCCTGGTCTGCTGTAGGTCGGTGAGGTTTGTGGATTACGTTAATCCACTGAGAAGAACTCACTAAGGTTGATTCCTTCAATCTCCTCCCTCATCTCATCCATATCATCGTCACTTTCAATGTCTTGTATACCTTTCTTCAGGTAACATCTCGCGGCTGCTATATGGATGCACTGTGTGCCATCCCTAAGACACCGCCAAACTCCATCACCCTCATCTCGACCCTCGTGGATTACAATCGCACGACCGTGCAAGCTCATACTGCTCCCACTCTTGGCCACTGAGAAGCGGTGTATCACTTGTCCGCCGCTCACTGACTCTCGATGAAAAAGCACAATCCTGGGTGGATGGTCTGAAAGACAAATATCACTACCACCACATCCCAAATTACACCAAAGACCTACCTGGTACACGTTCCTCACCCATCTGATCAAACTCAATATACTTGCGTAAATATCTTTGGTGGATACAGTTGTGGTCGCCTTGTCCACACATACAAACAGGGATTAGGTCATGACCTCGCTTTGCTGCCTCGAAATGGAACCATTGTCGCTATCTGTAAGTCAACACTCCTGATTCTGTCGAAGTTTATTGATACTCACTGTCGCTTTTTTTTTTTTCGTAGACCATCCTTGCACTACGTATAAGCTTCCGCCTATTGGCAAGAAGCCCATGGCATTCCGCTCAACAGCATCCCAGTATTCCTCATCCACGTCGTCATCTGCGGCTGCATTGTTTGTGACCTTTTCAACATCACTTGGCACAAAGCTGGGCTCCCGCTCTCCCGGATCAGGCCCTGGGGCGTCCATCGCGGTGTCTACGTTGTAATCGGAAGTCTCTGATTCTTCTGCCACGCCGCTGGGGACCGATTCATGTGCAACTCTGGTCTCCACGGTTGGCAAGTTATGTGTGGAAAAAGTTTGTCCTCGAAGACCTTTTTTTGGCTTGCTACCGGTTCGTCGTGTTTTTCCTCTCTTTACTGGGCTAGTGCTTGGTCCGGCATTAGTGTGAGCAATACAAAAAGGATATAAGTTCCTGGTAGAAGCAGACTCCAGATTCCGATGCAGAGAACTAGATTGTTCATTTGGAATAGACATGATTTTGGTACGGACAATTGCAGTGGGCTGCTGCTCTGGAATTTCGAAGATGCTGACATAAATAACTCCGTATAGTGTCTCGAGCTGTCACTTCCCTTCCACCATGACTCATAGCAGAAAAAATTCACGATCCTCTCCGAAAAAGAAAAAAGCCTCTGCTTCCACAGTGAAAGACACAACAGCAGCTTCGCAGAAAGGGAAAGGAGCTCCGCGTTACTGTAAAATATGTCCAGGCCGCCCTTTGAAAGCTTCCAGAGAGTGTCAGCATAGTGCCCTTTGGCGCAAGGCGGTATCGCTCTCATTCAATTTTGTGGTATATCCAACTACTTACAACCATTTTTATAGAACCATTCCAACTGAGATGTTACTGGAGACAAAGGACCTCAAGACCAGACTTTAGAGGTACGTTTCTTTAGCTATTGCTCGAACTTCCTCTCTAATTCTTTGATAGGTCATCCCAGCCAGCATTCTTGGACTGCCTGGACCACAACCTGTGCTCACATCAGAAGCACAATCATCTACCGTAGGTCTTCTATCCATCCTACATCAATTACGCTTGTACCGTGTAGCTTCTCTAGCAGTATATTAAATTTTTTAGGCATTTTCTGATGTCCTTTTCTTCTTCACTAGGTCGACCCAGGTACCATACTTGGACTTCTTCCACCAGGACTTCTGCGCACGCCAGCTAAAGCACATACATCTGCCCGTGAAATGGGCAATTTAGCTGATCATAATTCCTTGTACTCGCCCAATGGGAATTCTTTGTCATCCAACTCCAGACTGCACGCGCCCTCTGCGTCTCGCACTCATATCTTGTACCGCCAGTCTGAAACGAGATCCGACGACACTTTTTTGGCTTCATCTCGGCAAAATACCGACGGAGTACATTCAACATCTAATCTAAAAGTCTAATTTGATATCAATTGTAACTGATTGATCTGCATTCAGGAGGTTGATTTTCCATTGGATCCCGTTCTTCGCTCTGCCAATCCCAGTGCATCGCAATCCAATGCTGGCTCTGATCACACTGGGAGTCCCGCTTTTCGCGGCAGCAGTGCCATTCCAATATCATCACCAGCCTCTGTCCCGTCTCACAAAATCCGAGTGCGTATCACCAAAGATAATCCTACCTTTGGATGGGTGCAGGGTGCAGGACGAGGCCAGTTTCCTTTGGGTAAGGCATCTCTCTGTATCACAAGCTCATCTTAACTTATCGATCTGTTCATAGAACTTGTACGGCCACGTGAATTGCCTCTCCCACGTCCAACAACAGATGAACAAGGGCAACGTTTCCGTCGTCTCATGTCTGATATCATTGCCGCGGTATGTTTCTTATGTCAAACTGCACCATTTTTCATTAACGCCTACTCACAGTGTGAACGTATGGCGGCGGAAAGCAATTGCTGGGTCTATATTGCAGGGCAACACCCCAATGCAAGGATTCCTTTTTTACACTTTGCATCCCAACGCTTGAGACTTGAAGGTCCCTCTGTCCTAGACGAACTTCATGGCAGTGCAGATCGGCTTTTTACCTCGCTTCTCAGCTCTCGTCGTCAAGAAGCTGCGGAGCTTACTGATAAATTATTGTTAGCTCAGAACCGGATTAAACAATTGGAATCTGAGAAATCGTCATGGGCGAGGGCAAATGGTAATATTGAATGAGGGATATTCTATATTGAGGAACAGTTGTATTTATATCCGAAGTAGAAACAATCAGATCCCTCTCGTACGTAGGACTACGTAGCCCCTCGTGTCCTAAAAAACTGGTCAACATCACATTAACCCCTAAGATACACGGTTCGGGGAAAGGAAAGGAAAGAACCAACACGGTCCCATTGAGGAATAATAGCCCGGGTTTGAGCCGAGATATAGATATATACCTTTTGTGCTACAACGCGATTTCCTCCATGTACGACAAGCTCTTGTGGTGGGCATTAGCTCATCAATAGGTGAACTGTTTTGTTCATTTTGTCGGAAAGAAGACGTTGTGATTTTGTTATGTATAATCAATATTTTTCGATGTGATAAGGGAATAAAGTAACTTACAATTTATCGCAACTGTGAAAGACATACAGAACAGAATGAAGAATCTCTAAGGTATATAATGATAAACTCCAGATAGGCATTGCTTATAACTGACAGAAATAGGATATATTGGAAAAGAATTTCGAAGAAGAATCTAAGCTGGATCCATCCAAACCGCTAACTTTCGCGCTATGAGTAGACCTTGTTGTCATTAAGCAAACTACATTCTGGCTTTAAGAGCCCTACCTATACTGCATCCGAAATGTAACACGAGATGACTTGAGCTTAATGAGTCGTACTCAGTTGTTTCTACGTGGTGTAACCGCCGCCCCCCCGAAAAAGGAAGCAAACTATGCACGGTATCTATATATTGTAATGGCGAAGTTTGTACTAACAACCCACTACCTGGACGTCTGTTATTGATTGTGATACTTGTTTTTCACTCTTGACAGAATCATTGACCCCAGTATTGTAAAATACGTAGCATATAAGAAGAATTTATTTAAACAGATCCGACAAAGGCCTACCTACATATGCTATATGCACCGTTTAGTTATGCTACATGTATGCTATATGCATCATTTAGTCATGCAAGTATCATGTATCATGGTAGCTGCATTACACTGAGATCGTTCAAAGGTATTTGTGAATGTGATACTCTGTAGTAATGTTGAGCGGTACGTATACAGCACATGGCTCGCGAAAATCATACACCAAAAAATAAATTCCAGACGTGTTTGATTTCAATATAGATCTGTTCTCTTAAATAGGAATATCACCATTGTTGAAAAGCTGAATTCGAAAGTGCTCTGGACGGAGTAGTTGGATGTACGACAAAGGTGGTCATCAAAGTTGCCAGTCACCAGCATATCTCAAACGTGGTGCGAATAAATGCTCATTGACATTACAAAACTTAAAGTAAGGAATGTTTGGCAGGAGTAGAATCGCTCGGATCGAAGAACCATTGCTGGACTATTTGTATTGTGGTGACTACTTTGGGTGCAGCGACAACTGCAAGCCAGTTTATGCGAAAAACTGATAGCATCTCATATACGAAAGAGAGCTCAAATGCACTTCGGTGAGTATTCTGAATACATTAAAGCCTGCAGCGTTCATAGGAGCGATAGTATTTAGTCTTGGAATGGCAGAAATTAGGTGGTCTAACCATCGTCTGGTGACGTTGGGACATCTTCCAACCGTCGGGAAAATGGAACAAAGGTCGGCTTGATCTCTCTGTACAGCGGCTAGAAATGACCATATTAGTGCACTTTGGGTTTAAAAATCAAAAGTAAGTGCAGATTTCCCAAAAATAAGTTTTGATGGACTTAAACACCGGATGGAACAGATCAATCGGACTTGCTTGTCCTAAATTGGTCTGCAGTCGTCAGCTTTGGCAAAAAAACTCAAGAAGACCCACGTACAACCTTTACTGACCCTCACTGATGCCCTCCCTTCGAAACTCCTCGACTGATGCCTCAAACCCAAAGGATATGTCAGCTCACACCATTATCTCGCGTTTGTCACTTACCGCTTATTCTTCACGCCTTGTATTGTTTTTTAATGACGGTATTTCTTGCAGAGCTTTCCAAAATCGATGTTGCACTGAAGCGCCTAGAGGACGATGACCGTAAGATGGATGCGGCCATCCAAAGGCATGAAAATGCAATGGCGACCCCTGCTCGTACACGTTCATCTAATCGGGCACCGGATTATCAAAAACTCATTGACCAGAAGAAGAAAAAAGCCCTGGAAGATCAGCGAGTAGCTCTTCAGAAGAATCACATCGAACTTCTTGAAGCACGGACTGGTACGTCTGGCTAGCATTTACTTTGACCATAGGCTGAAATGATTTTTTGAAGCTAACATTCCAGGTAGGTCTCACGAATTTCATCTACTCCAAGCCAATAGAGAACAGAACCAGCAGAGGACCCAAAGGAAGAAGCAGGCTCAAACGAAAGGTCACCTGGCAATGATGACGGTCAGTCAGGCTTCACATATGCAAATGTAGCTGCGACTTACAAAATAATATTCAGATTTAAGCGATCTTTCTCCCAGTGAGGATGGGCAACCTGACATCAATGTACTTTCTCTCAAGAGCAGTGCGAGGGCTCCTGAGACAACTGATACACAAGAGGGGGTGAACGCCAAGGATGCACATGCCCCAGCCTCTCCTCAGACAAAAACCAACGCACCACAAGCTGACACGGACACCGCACTTAGTTTTGGCAGTGAAATCGACAAAACGAGTATTGAGACTCCGCAAACCACTGATGGTACACGACGAACTGAGATTGAGAGGGCACAGTATAGTGGGCAATAACACTAAGAGAGAGATGATGGTACTGATATATTATATCTATCCCTAGAATTCGCTGAGGGGCACGAGAAGGCCGGTCAGAGATTTTCTCAGTTTGAAGACGAATTTTTACTTACGGACACCTGTTCCCTGTCCAGTTATCATTAGGAGAAGAACAGGTTCTCCAACGGCGGGGGACAGTCAACTGAACCCGAAATCAACAAAAAGGAAACAGGTAGAGGCCGCAGACTCTGGAACCAAGGATGAAGGTCCACGTCAGAAACGACTTGCGAGAGAAATGAACCATAGCGAAAAAGGTCAGTGCAGTGCATGAGATGAATATCAACATTGCCATTGTGAATAACATTATGTAGAGCCGAAGACCAAAAAGAGGAGGCCTGTGGAGAAAACTATCATTGACGGCGTGCAGAGCGCTGACACCACTGGTCAGTAAAGCACATTTCAATATGCTAACTTATCAACGTGGACACACCCCATTCAGGTGCCAAAGTGTTGGGAAAGAGCGATGATGAGGCTGCTAGTGGGTCAAGTAAGTACGGCTTCTTCGAAGACAACCACTGACTGACTAAGGACAGGGATAGGTCAAAAACCTGTTGGCACGAAAAAAAAGCAGGCCAAGAAAAGCAACCGCGAAACCGAGGACAAGGCGCCAACAAAGAGGACTGACGCCAAGGAAGCTAGCCACACGTCCAAAAACGACATGCCATCTGAGAAGATGGAAGTCGATATGAGGCAAGCTCATGAAGATTCAACAGTCATTCCCACAGCAGAGGTCAGGGCGACCGGATCAACTGAAGTGGACGCAAGTCGCAATCTTGCAGAAGATAATGACAAAGACAGAAAAGGGGGCAGAGACAACGACGACGTAGATGATGGCTACAGCACCGATGACCTCGTAGGTCCCAGAAAGTCCAATGAAAAGTTTGGTAGGTCTATCGGACTTCGCTAAACTTCTGCTAATGATTTCTTCTCAGCCGATTTTGATAAGCGGAGGGCTAAGATAGATAGTCTCCAAGGTAAGACTCACGTTCTCCTCTAAGTGATTATTTAAGTCAAGTTCCTCCACAGCAAAAGCCCGACAACAGTTTGCTCGATTCCACGAGGCTCCAGTCGGTGGAAAGATTAGTGCGAAGATTCGTCGATTGAGCCAAGAGGTACCATGGTTTGTACCAGAGGGTGGCACTATGAGTCGAGAGCTGTCTATAAGGTTGCTCACAAGCGGCCAGGGTAATATACTCTGTCCGTACCATGCTGTGAAGGACAAGGCTATACGGGCGCACGATGAAGATGGGAAACGAGACTCCCAGGATCCTAGTCTCACAGGCGTTCCTAAGGCACCCACAAAGGCGAAGTCTCGGCCTGCGGATCCGCCAGTGGGCTATATGCATTGCGGGTGCGAGCTTGACTTGGTCCTGTTAGAATTTTATTATTGGAAAACAGGCAAAATATATTCACCGACCTTGAATAGATGGGAGACATGGAAAAATGAGCAGATGAATCCCAGGGTGCGTGCTTTTGTGTATGGCGATTGGGAGAGAAAAACGGGTTTGCGGTTGGAAAACATGTGGACGAGAAAGATTAATACAAATGTCGGTGCACGGGGAGCATTGACGAAAGAAAGGACCGAGATTGAAATTCTCGAAGAACAGATTCACGTGTTGCAGGCACAAAAAGAGGCGCTAGAGGAGGAGAATGAGCGGGAGGAGGAGGAGGAGAGTTTGTTGTAGCCAATTTGCCACGTAAACAGTTTGTAAAACAACGACCAGGGTTCCACTTCTCATGAATTGAGCTCGGACCTGCTCGGACCTGCTGACTTCGGCTCTAAGTACACAGCATTGAAATATGTGGATATTACGAGAAGTTTGTGGTTACTTGTATTTGTTTGTCTCTATTAGTTTGGGCACACGCACTACAAGAGTGCCCGAGGCACTTATGCCTGGTAGCACAAAAACGACACTATTTTAATGGTGAGACTACATTAAGGAAAGGAAGATAAAATGTTTCACGTCGTTGCACTGAAGCAAGATTGAGAATTTGTTCAAGAACAAAACAGTAAGACTTACTTTCTGCCAATAGCTCACTGCGAGCCTTGCTGGTTGGAACAGGAAGGCTGAAATGGCGGAACATGCTCTTCAGCCAGGGGCGAAACTGACCGTGGACAATCCATGTATTCATCAGGGTGAGGTCACTTGGTTTCAGGTGGCATGCTTCCTCGCCTGGTTGAAGCTCGCGCGCATTCAGTGCAAATGTAAGTAGGACGCGAAGGTCACCAATAAAAAATGGAGCGAAGTGTTCTTCATTTGCGACGTATTGTTCAGAGGGGAGAAAGTCTGAACAGAAAGGCTTGGAAAACGGAGCACTGATAATGTGGTTGTGGTGGCGAAAAGTGGTCAAAAATGAAAAAGGGAGAACAGGACAGTTTGAGTAATGGTGCTGGATCCTCATAACTGCAATCTATCACAAATAAGATGGGGTAGCCTACAGCATCAATGGTTTGCTACTCACTGCAAGATACATCAGTGTGAAGAAGCTTCGCAGGTCGTTATCTTTAAACTGTTGACGCTCAAATCTGGAGATATAGTGGTCGGCAATAATGCAGTAAAGAGAGGACAGCCGTCTGAGTCTTCGAATAGCAGGTAGATGGACCACAATCTCGGGAGGAAGCATATCAGGTTTGTCGTGGTCAAAGCCAAGGAGCAGATTTGATAAAATTGATTGTGAAGCCGACGGCGTTTCAAAAATTTTCATCTTTCCACTTAAATTTTACCGTCTAAGATGGGCTGCGCTACTGTCACAGATCTAGTCATAGGTCCCCCATCCACGAATCGCCCACAGTATAAAACAGCTGTCCCTACTCACATGAATCTAATCACCTATCCCCTGCCCTCGAGAGTCGTAAATGATTGCCTCGAGCTAGTCACGCTGATCTTGGAGAATGTATTCGAAAACGTGAAGAACGGTTCAGGAAGAAATTACCGGAAAGACCTACGAACGGCAGTCAGCGTATGTCGAATATGGAGAACAGCTGGAATAAAATACCTTTTTCGCATCATGGTCATCGGGAGCCAGCAGCAGATCTTGAACCTATATCATTGGACGAGCATATGTGAGAATCAACATCCTTCCATGGTCCTGATATACAACCTACGAGAATCAAACTTCCGGAGGCTGGGGGAAAAAGCAGTATGGTGGAGGGATTCAGTTTCGTTATTACTTCTTGGAAAGTTGGATCTTTCCAGTACCGAGGAAGTAAGGATCCGTGGAGGATACCCGGATTCTGAGGATTCAGAACATGGGGGACTAGAGCCTTTGTTCTGCTTGTGGAAGAAGATGCCTAAATTACGCCTGGTGGATTGCACATTTTCAGATTTCAGCATTACAAGTGCATCAAGTTTTCTCCTGGGAATGGATAGGTGCAAGAAATTGACGGAAATTCGCTTTCGCAAATGGTCAGTCCACAACTTCCTGCCGTCTAATGCGAAGCAGTTTCCGCCACGGACCTGTATCGAGAGACTGGAATGCGAAGGGTCGCAGTTGGAATATATTGGCGAGAAGGAAGCTATCAACACTAATAGCGTCAAGCACGTTGTTCTCACAGTCGCAGGGACAACGGACATAGAGGGAATCGAGGCAGGCATGGGGTTCTTTTTGTATCTAGAGACAATAAAAAGTGAGCGAATCCATGCCGGTTTTATGAATATTACTCACCAAAGTTTGCGGCACAGTTCGAATGCTTGCCAATGATGGTTATCCGAACATTGACCCACCCTCGAGCCTCACTGAATTGATTGTGACGGTGTTTACAAAGACCTGGGCTTGCTTTACGGGCCTACACTATCTTTTAGAGTTGCTAAAGGGCCCAGAATCGTGGGATGGTTTGGTGATCCTTCACCTGAAGATGACACCAATGCATAGTTATGCGGTCACCAAGGAGCTTCAGGACTGTCAGATGTGGGAGGTATTAGGGGAGGTCTTGAAGGATGTACACCGATTTCCTCAATTGTTCACAATCGAAATCGAAATCTTGCAGGACACCCGGCATGTCTTCCCTTGGAGTGGTCAGTCTCCAAAAGATGAAAAAGGGATCCTGGCATCGGCAGGTGTAGAAACCAGGGAGAGTGAGACACGCATGGCTATATCAAGAGGACTGCAGTATTTAGAGAGCACAAGGGATGTAAATATCTCTATTACATTTGAACATTGTTACTAGTACGGACATGCGTCCAACAATTTTCTGTACACAATGATAGGTCAATGTCTATATGTAATCTCCAGAATGAAACAAGTCGCAATGGTGTAGTGGTTTAGTGTAATTTGCAGGACTCTTAAACAGTTTTGTCATAGACTCACAAGTTCGATCCGTTTAGGTATCTCATTTTTTAAAAATAATTGCAGGCTCATAATATAGATATAGATGATTTTTTGGAATTTTAAAGTGATAGAAGTAGCCTCTATGAACTGTTGCTCTGTCACATAACCCATACTTGTACCTTGCCCCATATATGGTTAGTGTCGACCATACCCTGAGATTCAAATGTGGTTAATGTAAACCATATCCACAGATAATATCAGGATATGGGTCACCTGAACTATAACGTGTTACTCGAATATAGTTGGCGTACACCATATCTGTGGATATGGCTCACCTCAGCTGCACAACCTCTGACTCAAAATTGGACCAGATTGTCACTTAACTGTAGTTGATGTGAATGATAACTTCTTAATCAAATGTAATATGGTTCACCTCACCTATAACTTGTTACTTGACTGTGGTTGATGTGAACTATATACCCTTGTTTTTGTAGATATGGTACACCTAAACTATAACCTCTCAATCAAATGTAGTTGGTGTTGACCATATGCACAAATAATCTGTGGATATGGTTAACCTCAACTATAAAGTTTCCCAGATGTGGATGTGGTGAACCATATCTCCTATTTTTTGTGGATATGGCTCAACCACTGTGGTTGAGGTGAACCATATCCACAGATTATTTGTGTATGTGGTTCATGTCAACCATAACTTCTCATTCAAATGTAGTTGGTGTAGACCACATACACAAATAATCTGTAGATATGGTTCACCTCAACTATAACTTGTTACTTGACTGTGGTTGATGTGAACCATATCCCCTTGTTCTTTGTGTTCTTTGTGGATATGGTACACCTCAACTTTAACCGCTGTGGTTGAGGTGAACCATATCCACAGATTATTTGTGTATGTGGTTCATGTCAACTATAACCTCTCAATCAAATGTAGTTAGTATTGACCATATGCACAAATAATCTGTGGATATGGTTAGCCTCAACTATAAAGTTTCCCAGATGTGGATGTGGTGAACCATATCTCCTATTTTTTGTGGATATGGCTCAACCACTGTGGTTGAGGTGAACCATATCCACAGATTATTTGTGTATGTGGTTCATGTCAACCATAACTTCTCATTCAAATGTAGTTGGTGTAGACCACATACACAAATAATCTGTAGATATGGTTCACCTCAACTATAACTTGTTACTTGACTGTGGTTGATTTGAACCATATCCCCTTGTTCTTTGTGTTCTTTGGTACACCTCAACTTTAACCGCTGTGGTTGAGGTGAACCATATCCACAGATTATTTGTGTATGTGGTTCATGTCAACTATAACCTCTCAATCAAATGTAGTTAGTATTGACCATATGCACAAATAATCTGTGGATATGGTTAGCCTCAACTATAAAGTTTCCCAGATGTGGATGTGGTGAACCATATCTCCTATTTTTTGTGGATATGGCTCAACCACTGTGGTTGAGGTGAACCATATCCACAGATTATTTGTGTATGTGGTTCATGTCAACCATAACTTCTCATTCAAATGTAGTTGACATGAACCACATACACAAATAATCTGTGGATATGGTTCACCTCAACTATAACTTGTTACTTGACTGTGGTTGATTTGAACCATATCCCCTTGTTCTTTGTGTTCTTTGTGGATATGGTACACCTCAACTTTAACCGCTGTGGTTGAGGTGAACCATATCTACAGATTATTTGTGTATGTGGTTCATGTCAACTATAACCTCTCAATCAAATGTAGTTGGTTTTGACCATATGCACAAATAATCTGTGGATATGGTTAGCCTCAACTATAAAGTTTCCCAGATGTGGATGTGGTGAACCATATTTCCTATTTTTTGTGGATATGGCTCAACCACTGTGGTTGAGGTGAACCATATCCACAGATTATTCGTGTATGTGGCTCATGTCAACTATAACCTCTCAATCAAATGTAGTTGAGGTGAACCATATCCACAGATTATAACTTGTTACTTGACTGTGGTTGATGTTGACCATATGAACAGATACTCTTGCAGTTTTATTATATGTGAATGTGGTTGATATTTACTATATATTGTCACTCTCAAATATGGTTGGTGGGATCTATAATCTCCATCTTGTATGGATATGGTACACATATTTTTTGTGAATTCATTCATATGTTTTGGTTATATGTGGTTGGTGCGAACCATTTTCATTATAGCCCCGTCATAAACCATAGAAACAGTATAAATGGTTGTACGCAACTAGAATAGGTGTGGTGGGAAATGATTTAGTAAGTAATATGCAGCGGGCTGCATTGTTCATGACAGCTGGCAGATACTGCTTATACGGCCGATGGAGCGACGCCTATCTGCACGGACCCGGACATGACTCGGCACTCATTTAGGACCTCGAACCCAAACCACGACAACACAGTGAGTCTTATTGGGTCCACAACTACTACCAGGACGCGCCTATTGATAGCATAATGTGAGTTATATGCAACATCTATTGCATGGACAGAATGATACATAGATTGTCACCAAATTCAAGTGCTAACATTCCTTTTGAACGCAGGTTCCACTATCAGGATTGAATTTTACTCTTAATTATAGCCACACCTTCTCGCAAATAGCCCTGTGTTCTGCAGAACCTCAATTTCTTCCAATCCATGTCCTCCATGTCCAAATCTATGCCTGGTCGCCACTCGATCATTCCTATACCCAACATCGCTGACCACTTTCACACAAACGAACCGCCAGATGATGTTGACGTTCAAATCTTCTCAAACACTCTTAGATCCGCTCAAGACCGAGAACCATTCTTGCTGGAGGATATTCGATACCTGAAGACCGCACTGGATCATCACATCGAGGAGTTGTCGCAAGTCCAACAGACTATACGCGAATACAAGTTTGTCCTATCACCCGTGCGTCGGCTGCCTGGTGAACTTCTCATGGAAATATTCTTTCAAGTGCTGGGCAGCGAAGACCCTGAGGACGTTCTGGACTTTGACCGTGGATTATGGCCCCTCACACATGTTTGTGGTAATTGGAGGACCCTTATCCTCAATCGTACCTCTTTTTGGACCACGGTTTCTCTACCCGGGCGGATGCATTACCCACCTTACGCTGTACACATCCTCTCTCTCTTCCTTGAGCGTTCTGGCTCTAGACCAATCTTTGTCGAGTTCACCTGTCGAGACGTTGCGAGCCTGCCTCAGACGTTGTTCGCCGTCCTTGTCGCTCAATCCAGTCGTTGGGAAACATGTCGACTCAGAATCCCTGTCTTCTTAACCACTCATCTATCCGCGCGATCCATCGAACGCGCTCACCTTTTACGCCATCTCGATCTCAATTTGGATCTAGCTTATTCTTCTAGTCTCACAGCAACATGCAATCAAATCTTTACGGGTGCACCAGCATTGCGTTCTGTGAAACTCGCTGGAATTCCACTCACAACAAATAGTCTAGGGCTTCGTTGGTCGTATTTGACACACTACAATGTGGCTCAGGACTTTCCTGAGAAACATCTTCCGGTTTTACGGCTCGCGACCGGGCTGGTAGAATGCACTGTAAATTGTTCTCTACCATGGCGTCAGGAACCACTGGGTTCTGACATAGTGCCTTTGAGAAAATTGCAGAGATTGCAATTGGAGGGAACGGCCTCTGTCTTATTGCAGTACCTAGCTGCGCCGGCTCTTCTATCGTTGAACGTAGTCCTCCCAGAGACGGGCGATTCGTTGAAAACTTTCTTAAGTCGATCGCAATCTCGGCTACAGGAACTCGAAATTGAGGCTATTCCAATAGGAAATAACATTTTGGACGCTTTACTTAGCGCGTCATACTTAAGGAGGCTTGCTCTCAACGTGTCAATTCATCCGGGGCATAGACAGAGCACCGCGTTTAAAGATCTCCTCGTTGCTCTGAAATATGTTCCTAATGGTGGTGGTAGTGCTTCAGGGTCTACTTCACATTGTAATATCCTTCCCCATCTGGAGGAACTAGCTCTCAGTGTGTACACTATATCATCGCGGGAATATTTATATGCGGAAGAACTTGTTGCGATGGTAGCCTCTCGTTCGAAAGTTCCGGGGAAGATGAAGGAGCCAGCCCTACAGGAGCAGATACAAGAGCGTGTGCAATTGAAGTCATTTACGTTGGAGACTAATAGTTATTGGCTCCCTCCTTTCGATGCTTTTGTGGAATTGAATCAGGAAGGATTGCAAACAAACCTCCATTTGCACTGATTCAGGGATATGTTTTGTTGATATTCGAACCATGAAATGCAGTCTTGAAATCCATACTGATGTATAGAATGTGCGGCGCTGTGTTAGTATGTATGCATCTGGAATGTCAACACCTTATTCACCACCATGTTTTCACGGGAAAAAAGCAGAAAATAGGTTTGGACTGGGGCCCGCGTTTTCCAGTAGCGAAAAGTCAAAAACAAAGTGTCCCTGCCAGGAGTCGAGCCTGGGTCTCCACGGATGCGCATAGAAGCCACAACGTGATGATCTAACCACTAATCTACGGGGACGTTAGTAAAACACCATTTATTAGAATGATCATATTACTCTATCTATCTATCTATTGAGGAAAATTGATATCGGTCAAAGCTGTTGATAGCAATACATGTACATATAATACTGTTTGTATAATTTCAACATGCTGTCTACATAGATCCTTGCAAAGTGGCCATTCTCATTTCTTTGACTTGCGCTGCTTCGCTTTACTCTGAGCAGGTGTCGAACCTGACGCAGCTGCAGCCGCAGGTGCACTAGTCTCCTGTGATGTCTCCGCCTGGATTTTGGTTTTCAGCTGGTCCTTCTTCGGCGGTCGATGTAACAATTGAATGATAAACGAAGCCACACTTCCGGATAAGATGTACAAAATCCATCTTGGGACTTTGATTGTTATATTGTAGATCGTTGTTAAAACCAGACCGAGGTAGTGAAGGAGGTATTCACTGGGAGCGCAACGTTCGATGTGAGTTGAAGTGATAGGAAAGAAGATGAGCACGCACTTGCTGCCACCCGGAGCAAAAGAGCTATCCCAAGGAGGAACTTCGTTATAAGTTCCAGCTGTGAGGAATTCACGTAGAGCGCCTTCACGGAGCCGTAACCAATGGGGTTTTACAAATCGAAGAGTTTGTCCACGATTCTGCAGAATAATAAAGGTCGGCGCTCTGTAGCCAAAATGAGGTCAGCTATATCTCGAGGAGACGAATAAGCATGATAAAGTACACACTGCCATACACCCCACTTGGTTGTGAGATAGGTCACATTGAGATAATCTATACGACCCCAGCGCAGGTTAGGCATGTCTTCAGCTATGAGGGTTTCGTTGTATGTCTCGTCAAATATCTTGTCGACGAATTGAGACATTCCTCCCCCTTGGTTGGTTGCGCTTGTTGAACTAAAGAATATATCATAAGATAAGGGTACATTCACCAATCAATGTATTGTAAAACAGACGAGGCACAACGTACACGACAATCAGCCATGTCCTATTCCCTTCCTCCTCCGGAGTGAGTTCCTCATTGACTACTATGTTATCATAGTTCACGTCTGTTATTAAAGGTATTCGCGGATCCCAGGGATACGCGGCCTTTGATGATAGACCAGCAGCTGAGGCAATACTGGTGATGTTTACGCCGATTTTGGCGAATATAGAAGAGATCGAGGACGAGTCAAGCGATGAGCCTTGCTGACTTTGTGGCTCTTCACCGACGTGTCCTGATGCTACAGTCGGCACTGGTGCCAAAGGCTCGTTGGTGAAAGCCTGTCCGGGCTTCCAACCTTCGGAAAAGTATTGGCCGTTTGCGAAGGAAAACAAGCCCAATAAGAGCCAGAAGATCATGGTGGAATCCAGGGGGTACGATAAAAGCGCTGAGATCGGAATACCTGCTGGGAGTTGTTTGGCAACAGTCGCCGTGTTGCCGATTATCAGATTGTGCTTTAGTGCATTGCAATGCAGCGGAATATCATCTTCTTCAACTATGCTGCTCTAGACCTCTATATCATCAATGTCAACAATTACTAAGAATAAGAATATGCATCCCCTCCGATAATTATAACAGCAAAACTTAACAGCCTTTTGAGCCTTGCACGTGACGTCTCATCTCACAACTTTTTTTGACAATGATAAGATTCAAAAACTTGTAATTCACATACACGCGCGCAATTTCTGTTTACTGTGACTCTGCTACTGTACATAAAGATGGATGACCGGACACGATTTCGTCGACGCTGCTGGGAGATAACATTGATTCAACTTCTGGCCGCTAGTAACGCATTACTTCTCGTTACTCGCTACACCTAGATTTCAAGTGCGGCCAAGGGGGTATTAACGCGACGGTGTCCCTTGTCTTGTTCAAGATCGAAAAACTTGAGTTTGACATCTTTTCCAAAGATGAGCGCATGGGTCGAGCCACCGAAGCGGAACATTCCAAGCTCATCGCCGACGCTAACGCTCTGTCCTTCGCTGACAGTGACCTGACAAGTCGATACTTCTACCATCCCAACACCAACGAATACGAGGCATCCGATATCCTTGTTGTCAGCGTCAATGTAAATGATGGCACGGGTAGCAGCTTGGGTCATCCATGGCTGGGAGCGGATGATAGCACCTCGAGGATCGCCAAGTTGGAAATCGGGGTCAGACTCTCCGGCCCCTTCATCAGGCAGCGCCGCATAGTATGTTCCCTCAATAATCTGGATCTCGCGAATGGTACCGTCCACGGGACTATGCCAGCGGTGATAATCATACGGAGAGAGGAAGGCCTGATAGACAGTCCCACCAATGAAGGAATGGGCAAGTTCATCGTCACGGCGTGCAAGCATGTCATAGATAGAATAGGCCTGACCCTTGAGCCAGAATTGGTCGTGTTCCTCGACTCCGGTCGTTTTGCGAATCACGGTGGATTCACAAGCGTTATAGATGAAGAAATTGGGAGGGTCTGGCTTCTGAATAGGACGAGCATCGGGTTTAAATTTCCTGGTGAAGAAAGAATCCCAAGAGGTAAAGCCACGGTTGACTGCAGTCTCATCGGGACACTCGTAGGTTTCATTGAATACGCCGCGGTCATATTCGAGAGTCGCTAACCCAATTTCACCAAACCAGCCTTCATCACTATCATTGAGCGTATTGTTGGACTCAGGGCTCTGAAGGTATTCGCCCCAAGAGTCAAGCAAGGCTTTCAAAGCAGAATTGAATTTGATGTTGCGAAAGAGATCGAAACCCGCAGCGGTGTTGCTGAGAAGGTCGAGCAGAAGATACAAGGGGACGCCGATGGGCTCGCCACCAGTGACTGCGCCTCGTTCGTTTCGGACCACCTGGAATTTAGGGGCAGCGACGACAACTTCATCCAGGCAATAAAGCAGCTGTTCTATGTCCCGAATCTGGAGCGTATATTAGAATACGAAATAATGGCGACAAAAATATACGATTACTCTGTTTTCGGGCGCAGTTTGTAAGAAGGTTTGTTCGAACAAGTCAAGCAATTCGGGATCAGATTTGAGGGCAGTTTCGAACTCCTGGACAGCGGGAACATGATCCTTCTCTGTATCGATGGCACGCAGAAGATCATTAAAGAACGCCTCATAAACCACAGGATCAGCAGGAAGCCATCCGCCGTAGCGAGTCAAAACTGTGTTCTTGGAGGGAAGAGGGCGTCGATATTGAGGAGGCATCGTTCTGGAAAATGATCAAAGGAGGCTCATAGAATACCACGATGAATACGTACAGCTCGATAGTGTGTTCTTCGATTCGAGATGAGTGGGCTCTGACGGTCAATGAAAAAAGTCGACTCTCTTTTATAGAGAAAAGCTGAGCTGGTAACTCTGAAGAAAGTCCCAACACAGATGGATAGTGATTATTCGGTTTGCAGGCCGATTGGAATAATCGCACAGAAAACTTTGTTCAAAGTCAGAAAGTTATGCTTCTTCATATCGATGTTGGGATAGCATCGATACTCATCCGAATAGTTTAACGTACGCTCTCTAAGACAAGATATTAGAAATCGAAAGTGGTACATCCAAAAAGTTACCTAACTTACAATCACCTATCCTCCTGAATTTTCAGTGAGCGAGCGATATTTCCTTGGTCCGTTGATACAAATGGAAGCAAGACTTTCCTGCATTGAGACCAAACCGGATCGTAACTTACACTATCTTCTGCAAAAAAAGTGGGTGCTGTCAATTACATTTGGCTAGTAAAATGTATCGTTGTAGGTCATATAGAGTGGGTCAAGCGAGGGATTGAAATCAGCTTGGGCCGGCGTAGAGCCACTTAGATTATCCTACATGACGCGATATGAGCTTGTTGTTACATTATGGCGAAAGTTAGAACTCAGCCTATAATCATTGATTCTGCTGAAGGCTGCCATTGAGTTGCTGGCCCAGATAGATCCTTGCCACACATCGATCTATTTCAGCTGAAAGACAGTGCATGTACATTTTCTTGCAAGTCAGATACCGTATGACCTGAAAGTGCTGACAGAGTTATTGAGCTCCTTTCATCTCCAAACATCCCCATGTACAGGGACACCACAAGAAGAAGAATTTTGGGAGATCTGACCTGATACGTAGGGCGCAATTCAGAGTATCCCGGAGTGGTGCTGACTTGGGAACACCAATGGCATAAAAGCAGCTTTTCAAGTATTCTAATCTGAAGCCTATATCAGAATAAGAAGCAATAGGAGTGGAAATCCAAACTTACCTCGCTTTGCGAAAGTCTGAAGGGTGTTGACAATGAAATATTCTTCCGATCAATCGTACTCAATAAGCATATGCGATGAAGTCAGCTGAAATCCTAATACCGTAGCGGGTTATGCTTACAAGGTAGAGCGAACTAGTAATTGGGCTGGGAATCATCCTGTAGCATAATTGGCAGAGCGCACTTCGAGTTTCACGTACGAATAATGGAATTCTTCGTCACAGAATCACCTTCGAACCTACTAGTAGCGAGTATATGTATGAACCTCCTATTATGGATTCTACGGTTTTACAGGCCAGCTGGGAAATTGCTCAGAATTTCACCTCAGTTAAGAACTTCTTGACATCCGATATCAGTGGTACTTACGCCAGAAATTGAATTTGAGAAACTTTATGGCGACAAAAACACGCACTTGAGTCACTTGAGAGTCAAGAGATTAGAAATTGGGGGTGGAATGCTCAAAGACTGAATAGCTTACTGAAGTTCTGTGACTGACAGCAGACCACATTTCTGGATCCAAGACAAGATTCGATGAGACCGTGACTGGTACGCACAAGGAATACACCACCTTTTCCCTTTCGCACGAAGAGTGGCAATGCAAATGGGCATGAGACGGTAGATCAAGACTACGCAAAAATGCAGAGTGGAAAGACTTTCAAAGACATAGATCAATGAGTAGAAGAGCTTATGCTGGTGAAGGGCGCCCTGCATGACGCATTACGAGCTGATTGAAAGATTATGAAATAAAAAGTAGCGCTTTACCAGATCTACTCGAGTAAATGGTTCTTCGAGATTTGATGCCCAAAGCAAGTGCATGCACGAGCCATCTGAGATGTCATACTAGAAGCACTTCCCACTGACCCTTTTTTGGGGAGCAATTCGGAGACGTTTACTCTGATATGTGCATATTCCGTTAACTTCGTGCCACAAGAATCATGGTGTAAGCGCAATTACAACCCTGCCCTCCTCCGGTTTCCGAGTCATGAGCTGATACAGTTAGAACATACAATGGTTTCATTCAGGCCTTTGCGAATAAGGGAAGGGGGTGAAGAATTCCATCGAAATTCAATGGCAAATTTGTAGGTCCTAACAGCTGCTCCCGATGTCCGAAAGCCACATTGCTCGATGACGATGTCAGTAGAAGCCAAGACGGTGGCTGAGGAAATGAAAAAGGTCATCATGTGGCTGTGGAGGAGAAGAGTTCATTCTCGATGTAATGAGATAGATAGATAGATAGATACACGGCTCCGTTGAGTGAACGGGGTCCCACAAGGGAACAGCCGGGCCCAACAATCTTCACTGCAGCGAATGCTCATCCAACCAGGGATGGTAGACTGCAGCAAGAATGAAGGGAATATAGTACAGGGTTGTTGTTTGTATACATATATGAATAGAACAGAACAGACTGGAGTCACTCCTCATCCAACTCATTATCACCTTCAGCATCTTCCAAGGAACCCTCCAAACCAGTATCTAAGTAGAGTGTCATGCCCTGACCTACCTCCCATAACCCCGACCGACTCTGAGGGACCTCCCCCCTCCTTTCTCTTAACTCCCCATGGAACTGCTTCACTCCTCCCAGGACCTCCCGGGTCCTCCATAAGTCTCCCCGCCTCAACCCAGCCTCGACAATACATACCGAGTTCCCATGATACATCATTCCATAGACCGTCCGCCGCAACAAGCTCCATTTAGCCCTAATCTCGATCAGTTACCTCACACATACCAGATTCCCTGAATGCTCCCATGTTCACTTCCCGTACCTATTTAAGTAGTACCGCA